>QZGG01000348.1:0-161968 GCA_006409495.1 Sedum album | reverse complement strand
TTTTTGGTAATCCGTTATCAACTACTCCCTCCGTCCCAATCACTTTGTCACATTTTCTTTTTTGGCTTCCCAAAACAATTGTCACAGTTCCATAAATGAAAACTTTCTTTCTTACTTTTACTCTCACAACTAATATTTATCATATATTTTATTCTTCACATATTCTCTTTCATACTTTATCTCCTCACAACAACTCAATACCTTAATTCTCGTGCCCAAACCCAAATGTGACAAATGGATGGAACGGAGGGAGTATAACCTATAGAGAAAGAATGTGATTTTTTAGATGCATGATTTAACTAGCAAAGAAATTCTCAAGATGAGTGGCATTGTTATATGTTTCTGAAATTATCTTAAGAGAATCAAAATTCACAATGCAAAGAGGAAAATGAGTACTCGATCATGTTCTTGTATCAGTTTAAGAGGAGGACTAGTTAATGGTGGATCTTGGTTAGTACTAGCTGCTTCCACTATTGTTTTGTCACTGAAAGTCACTCATAAAAACTTTGTCACTCAATAAATTCTTGATAATACAATCAGCAACTCGGCAAAAAGCAATGGTTTCAATAAGTCCTCACAAAAATGAAGAGAACAGAATAGCACAGAAGCACCATTGCACCAGCACCAGCTCCCATCCGCACCCAAGCCTCATGTTTGAATAAGCATATGTCATAGCTTGTTTTATTACACTTATATAGAGGTGTATCATGTTGAACCCCCCATTTTCATGGATCCATGGATCCCCCTTTGCAGCCGTTGATTGCATTTTCCGTTTGCATTTTGGACGCACCAGATTGTGCCACGTGTTTGCATTTTTGAAATGCACACGTGAGTTGCACATGACAAATGCACACGTGAGTTGCACATGCTCATTAATGCGCTGACACAATTTGGTGCGTCCAAAATGCAAACAGAAAATGCAATCAACGGCTGCAAAGGGATCTATGGATCCATGAAAAGGTGGGGGTTCCACATGATACAATCTCCACTTATATATAGGTAATATTTTCCAGTTAGCACCTAAACAAAATTACAGCGTTCGATCGAAAACTCAATTTTCAGAAATCCAAAAATTTTGAAGACCAAAAGTAGTATTTAATGCAGATTTTTTCCAGAGGTTAATTAATATGAAAACTATGCATTGAAATTACTTATTCATATTAATTAATCACATTTTATGTGAAAAATGATCTAAATTTGGAAGAGATTGACTTTTGCTGAGTCTAGCTTGTTGCTTGACTGAGTAGAAATCTAGGATTGCGTGAAATTAAAATGAGGATATTCATGGCTAGTTGATTTCCAATGTTTGCATTAGAGGCTGTTGCATGTAAATTAATTTCAAATTGTGTTAACAATTTCAAATTTTGGGATTTGGCTATCCTTATTTATTTCATATTTATTGCTTATTACAATCAAATATTAATTCAGATGGAAAGTACATAGAAAAATTTGAGAATATTTTATCAACTAAAATAAACATGGTAGCCATAACCATATGGTTTTTTGCTTACCCAACTTCAATAACAAATATTTCTAGCTAATAATTTACTCAGATCTAAAACACATCCACCAATTTACATAGAGTGTAAGAGGGCCTGAGATGAACTTGTTGAAGTAGCTGTTGTATCAGTTGTGGCAGTGCTGTTTGTATACTGATCAGAATCATAGTATGATGATTTGTAGCTAGAAGTCATTAGGGACATGTCGATAGCTAGGGCAGCATAAGTAGGTACAGGCAGTTTTGGAGGAAGGTTAGGCAAGGGTGCTTCTGCATTCAGAACATTAATCACTTGTCTTATGTTTGGTCTCATATTTGGATCAGGATGGCAGCACCATAACCCAACTATCATCAAATGCTCAAGCTGCCTATCATCATAGACTGAACTTAGTCTCTGATCAGCTGCTTCGACGAGTTGGCCTTCTCCGTATAAGTTCCATACCCATTCGAGAAGTCTTACCTGAGTTGGATCAGCCCTAGGGTCAATGGGTATTCGGCCACTTGATATTTCCAGTGCAACAATTCCAAAACTGTAGACATCAGACTCTTTACTAGCTTTACCAGTCGTAAAACATTCAGGGGCCATGTATCCCGTTGTACCAGCCAAGATTGTCGTCTGTGACCCCAGATTATGGTCTACAAATCTAGCAAGACCGAAATCCCCAAGTTTTGCATTGAAGTTTGAATCAAGCATAATATTACTAGACTTAATATCCCGGTGTATAACACATTGCTCCGCCTCTTCGTGCAGATACAGCAAAGCTGAGGCCAAACCAAGAGCTATTTTATGCCGAAGTTCCCAACTCAGGGCCTCTTTTTTCCCAAAAAGATGTGAATCAAGGCTGCCATTAGGCATTAGCTCGTAAACGAGTAGTAACTCACCTTGTCCGTGACACCAACCGATGAGTTGCACCAAGTTCCTATGCCTCAACTTGCTAATAATCATCACTTCAGAAATATACTTTTTTTCCCCTGCTTTGATCCCTTTGACACCTTTTAACAGCAATTTCTATACCTGAATCACTCAAAAGGCCTTTGTAAACACCTCCAAATCCTCCTTCCCCGAGTTTTCCATCATCTGAAAAATTCTTCGTTGCACGACTAAGATCATTATATGTAAACCTTTTAGGCCCTGTCCCTTTTTCAAACTCATCATCCATGGAAACATCAATCTCTTCATCAAATTCTAAGTTCCTTTTTCTCGCTTCATTACCAAAAAGAAGCACAATAAACCTACCAAAATGCACACAACCGGAACAACTATACCGACTATCAATGCTACACTAAATTTTCTTTCAGCGGCGATAATTTCTATTTCCAACGTTGAGTTGAAGTTCCATGACAAAACAGCATGAGTTTGAATTGCTATCCCTGTGGCAGCTGAAAATCCAACAATGACTTTTTCAGGCAAAGCATTTCTCAGATCAATGATATGCCAGAGACTTGAATTACCACCAAACACTGGATTATCAGCATATGTAAGAAAAACACTGAGATTATGAGTAGTTGAATTGTAAGTCACCCAAGCATTTGCTGTTTTTTCACGCCTGATACTGCTGTTCCATACAATACTAGCCACAGAATTTACGGAATTTACGTCGATTCCTACATGATCAATGCTTGGATCCCATGTATTTTTGAAGCTGTCAAATTCAACAGCAACTATCTGATTTTCTGATGAATTGGAAAAAGATTCACCATTGACTAAACCAAGGTACCCTCCGGCCGAATTCGGAGGGATCGTTGAATTAACTGGTGCAAGAAAGAATGCTAGCCCATCTCCATAGACTAACTGTTCCTGTGGAGAAAATATTTTAAATGAAAAATGGGAGGTGAAGTCAGTTAGCTTTTGAGTTTTTGCATCCCAGAGGCTTATAGGTTGCTTGTAAGTCACTCTACCGCTACTGTTGGTAAGGGAATCGTTTATTTGATTTCTTGTGAGCTGTAGAATAGATCCAGCTGAAAACGCGTCACCGGAGAGATTTAAGCTGACAAGATTATTCTGCTGAAAATTTGAGAAGCTAAAGCTGAGTGAATCTGCATAAGGTAAAGACATAGCTAATAACAAAATCAAAACACAAGTTTGATGGTTGAAAAACAATCTAGGATAAGAGAGATTCATGTTGAGAAATGAAATGCTGAAAGGTGGATGAAACCAATCTCAAATCTTGACTATATGAATGAGTTTATGAAGTCAAGTTTCTTAAACAAATATTTACTAGAAGTTTTTATCATTCAACTTGGAAGAATCGAAGAAGTTGTAAGACTAGTTCAACATCTATATGTCATTGATGTATTGTTAAAAGAACAACATGGATCTAAACAAATGCAGCAGCCACAGAGATGGTGGACACGGTTTCAATATAAAACTCTGAAGTTTCAACCACTGGTCCATCAGACATTTTCTTGTCTAACACAACTACACAAGTATCTTTAAACACAGTACTGTTAAGATATCATACTGAGTCAGACACCTTTTGGTTTTGCTTTCTGGCATTTTCTTCCCATGTTCGCAATTTTTACTCTCACCAACTTTTTATGGAAAACTTCACAAGTTAGTTACTTAGTAGTTAGTACAGTTGAGTTGGACATTGTTTTTTCTGATATATATTTTAAACAATCTTCAAAAATTAGTATCGAAGCTGGAATAGCTCAGTTGGTTAGAGCGTGTGGCTGTTAACCACAAGGTCGGAGGTTCGACCCCTCCTTCTAGCGTGTTTTTATTATATTATCGGATGATACGATGTCGTTTGATAAAACTTGTTACTCAAGAAGCAGCGAAATGCACTTACGTAAGTTTGACAATTTTACCCCCTTTTAACCGAAGCTTGCCACATACCACGAAGGATACATCGGTCATTTATCTCTTCCAATAAATCGTCTCTGCTTGTGTCTCCGATGTCCGAACCGCGTCTCTTCCAAAAACCCTAAACCCTACAAACCCTTCTTCATCGTCTCTCATCATTTCGCTTCGCATCTTATCCTCATGGCGGCTTCGTTGATTCTCCGATCGATGAAACGGCGCGAGCTGCATACCTCATCGTTTGCGGCTTACAGATCTGTACGTCATTTTTTAGAATCACATCTTTTTTCAACAATTGCTGGTTGCTGAAATTGCTTGTAAAATTTAGTTCTTTGAATGATTTTAAGTTTTGAATCTCTTTAATTTTTGAATTCGATATTTCAATTCAAAGCTGCAGTTTAGTGATTAAGTTCCGAATTTATGAGATGCTTGAAAAATTAATTGATTTACAGTTAAGTGGAAATGTGAAACCAGTAGCTGCTTCCAGTCCTTTGGTTCAGAGATTGGGTTGTCTTGCAAGACCGTTCAGGTAATTATTTATGTTTGTATATATGTGTTTAACTTGTTTTGTTCAGCGACTGACGTTTAGAGACCGAACAGTTCTAGGCCGGCTGGAAATGATGTCATTGGGATTGATTTGGGTACTACCAATTCTTGTGTTGCTGTTATGGAAGGAAAGGTTGGTTCTTGATCTTATTTGAGTATAAATGTGAGTTTTTTAGATGTGGTTGAATGATTTTGCTGCTTGTAGAATCCTAAGGTGATTGAGAATGCTGAAGGAGCTCGAACAACACCATCTGTGGTTGCTATGAGTCAAAAGGGTGAATTGCTTGTGGGGATTCCTGCGAAGAGACAGGCTGTGACTAATCCGACAAACACATTTTTTGCCACGAAGCGGTATATAGGGCGACGGTTTGATGACCAACAGACTCAGAAGGAGATGAAAATGGTTCCTTATAAAATTGTGAAAGCTCCAAATGGGGATGCGTGGGTTGAAGCTAATGGACAGCAGTATTCCCCGAGTCAGATTGGTGCATTTGTTCTTACGAAAATGAAGGAAACTGCTGAAGCGTATTTAGGGAAGACGGTGTCAAGTGCTGTAGTCACTGTTCCAGCTTACTTCAATGATGCTCAGAGGCAAGCAACTAAAGATGCTGGGCGTATTGCTGGTTTGGATGTTCAGAGAATTATAAATGAACCAACAGCTGCTGCACTGTCATATGGAATGAACAGCAAAGAAGGAATAGTTGCAGTTTTTGACCTTGGAGGTGGAACTTTCGACATATCTATCCTTGAAATTTCAAATGGTGTCTTTGAGGTAATTTAAAAAAAAATTGTGATCGCTTTCTTTTGTGTTGTTCCCTCTGATAAATATATGATGTGATTTTATGTCGATGATGCCTCATTAGGTGAAAGCAACAAATGGGGATACATTTTTGGGAGGAGAAGATTTTGACAATGCGTTGTTGCATTTCCTGGTTAATGAATTTAAGAAAACCGATAAAATTGATCTTTCTAAGGACAATCTCGCCTTGCAAAGGCTGCGTGAAGCTGCTGAGAAGGCTAAAATCGAACTGTCATCCACTTCCCAGACAGACATCAACCTTCCTTTCATAACTGCCGATGCCTCTGGCGCCAAGCATTTGAACATAACACTGACAAGGTCGAAGTTTGAATCACTGGTTAGTGACTTGATTGAGAGAACAAAAAACCCATGCAAGAATTGTTTGAAGGATGCTCAAATATCTACCAAGGAAATTGATGAAGTTCTCCTCGTCGGAGGGATGACTCGTGTTCCCAAGGTACAGGAAGTAGTTTTAGAACTGTTTGGGAAGAGTCCAAGCAAAGGGGTTAATCCTGATGAGCAGTTGCAATGGGAGCCGCCCTTCAGGGAGGGATTTTACGTGGAGATGTGAAAGACCTACTCTTGTTGGATGTGACACCTCTGTCACTTGGAATTGAAACTCTAGGAGGCATATTTACCCGGTTGATCAATAGAAACACAACCATCCCGACAAAGAAGTCTCAGGTGATTTTCCTGACTTCAATATTTAGTAGTTTAATCATTTTACTTAAATTATACCATTATGATGCATTCAAACTGGATGAACAACGCAACTTGTACTATCTGTGTCGCAGGTATTTTCTACGGCAGCTGACAACCAGATGCAGGTTGGTATCAAGGTACTTCAGGGAGAACGTGAAATGGCAGCACACAACAAATTACTCGGTGAGTTTGAACTTACTGGTATTCCACCAGCTCCTCGAGGCATGCCACAAATTGAAGTGGCATTTGACATTGATGCCAATGGAATCGTTACTGTGTCCGCCAAAGACAAAGCCAGCAACAAAGAACAACAGATCACAATCCGGTCATCAGGTGGGCTCTCAGAAGCTGAGATTGAAAAGATGGTTAGGGAGGCTGAGACACACGCTCAGAAAGACCACGAACGAAAAGCCTTGATTGATATGAAAAACAGCGCTGATACTACCATCTACAGCATTGAGAAGAGTGTAAGTGAATACAAAGACAAAGTTCCAGCTGAGGTTGTCACTGAAATCGAAACTGCTGTATCTGAATTGCGAAAAGCAATGGCTGGTGAAGATCTTGAAGACATAAAAGCAAAGATGGAAGTGGCAAACAAAGCTGTGTCAAAGATTGGTGAACATATGTCTAAGGGTTCAGGGGGATCGGATTCTGGAAGCTCAGAAGGTAACGACCAAAACCCCGAAGCTGAATACCAGGAAGCAAAGAAATAAGCAAACATCTGATAGCCATTTTGTCTGGTACACATTCCATTCACACATTACTGGTCAATTATTCCCAACTATTTTCCAAGCGATTTTGTTTGTAATATTTGAGGCTAACTGATGGAGACATAATTTGGGAATGTTTCCTCCCCTCAACCTGACTCTCCCCATAAAGGAAAAGTGTTTTTGTTAATCCGAAGTTCTTACAAGTCCAAGAGGATTTGAGTGCGGCCAGTTTATAAGCATTTTTTGGTCGAATTTGATTTTAGTTATTCATAACTTGTGGATGTTCAAGTCTCGTCTCTGTTGATTTGACTTTAACTCAAAATCATTTTAGTAGATAACCAAGGCGGAATCCAGCTGTACAGAACCGTTGGATTAATTAGGTATTTATGCAGGTAGTTAGGCCAAGGGTTTCTCAAAGGTATACCAAAAGTAATGAAGAAAAACTGACAAGAACAGAAAATGAGATATCAGAACTCGGTGTCTACCAATGTAAGCTGCAAGTATCACATTGAGTAACATAGAATCAGAAATCTGGGTTTGGCACTTGTTTCCATCTACAATAATGACAAAGGATCAAAAATATGTCTACCTTGACGTCTGAAATATCTACTTTGTAGTTGTACACGAGTACAAACAATTTGGACAACTTCCTTGCTGGAGCTGATAAATATGCTTCATGAATCAAGTGTCAGTTTTCTTCAATGATGTGTAAATATCTGCAAATAAGCAGATTATTACTACTAGCACAAGGATAAATATATTTAAGAAAAATGAATCATTGACAGGTGATAAAAGTCAGTACATACTTGAAGGAATGATACAACATAAGAAAACAAGCAGACTGCAATCACACGATGTGGGCTCGAGTAAGTTTATCAACTAAAGTTCGGTGGTCACTGACGAAGTGATAGTACTTCTCCAAATTATAAATTTTCCTGAAAGACAAGACTTGAATAAAGAGATGCAGATGGGATGCAACTTATACGCCTTAACAGAATATACTGAACTTACGCCAAATCAGCAGGAGTCTTCGAGCGAACAACACCCTGTCCCTCTTCAAACTCAAGGCAAGAATGATGAGAAATGATTTCTCTTAGTGTGTGCTTTGTACTTTTGATGTCATTGTCCCATAACATGCTCTGCATAAGTAATTGGAGATACATGTTATGCACCTTAAACAATCAACACCAAGGAAAATAAAATTGAGTGATGCAAAGACATTTTTTCCATCATGACAAAGCAATGCCATTCCAATACCAGAGGATTTAGATACTTCGTGGAAGGTAACTTGTTTTTAAAATCTGTAAATCACCTTTCGGACATATTCCAATTTCACATCTTCCCATGGAAGAAAACCGCTTGGGCAAAAAATTGAAGCATTCCAAAGAGCTCCTCTTGCAACCATCACAGATGATGCCCCTACAAAGGTTTAAAGCGAATATGTTTGACTAATTAATTAACTAAAAAGGTAGAAAGTCACATCCAGTTTTCATAGGTGCTTCATGCAGGGAAAAACTTGGAGCAGACACACTGAGATTGACAAATATTATTAGTATAACTTTGCAAACAACAAGAACTGTGTGATGCATGACTGTACAAAGAAAATAAATTGTTAACTACTCATATCAATAAACAGTTAGACACTAGCTTCAAGACATGACTAGCAGGATTACAAAAAACATATTAGTAAACAGCCATACACTAATAAATTGCAGAACAAGAATATTCAGTTATTGATAAAACGAATCTCGATAAGATGTTCAGTAAAAACATAATGCTTGGACTAACGAATAGTCAAACGTACCCGTTGAGCTTTTCACACGCTCAAAGTCATCATACTCAAATACATCACCATTTGCTATGACAGGAATGGAAACAGCAGAAACAACATCAGCAATGCCATCCCAATTGGCAGGATCTCGAGGCCTATCTGCGACCTTTCTGAAAACAAAAATCACACAACTTAATATCTTTAGGAGACCATTGCCACTAATTTAAGACGTCAAATGGAAAGGCATGCAAATTCAACATGTCACTAAAATGCTTCAGATTATCAGTAAATGATAACACATCAGGATATGAAGAACTGATATTATGAGAAAAAAACAAGGCTTCACATAAATCAAATAGTACCAAGAATAGATAGCTGATGTTTTTACCTCCCATGAACTGCAAGGGCAGCCACACCAGTTTTCTCAATCCTTCTGGCCAGCTCAACAGTCTTTTGTGATGAATTCAAAAGCCGAATCTTGCATGTTACAGGTGTATCTAGATTTCTCCTTAGAGTGGTCAGAATCTGCATAGAGATGAAATGTTTATCCTTCAAGTGTAAATAATAAGTCCAGAAAATTATTTGCTTACATCGTGAATGAGATCCGGTTTGGACAATAAAGCAGCGCCCATTCCTCCACTGATGGAAAATGATTTGGGGCAACCCATGTTGATGTCCACTGCTGCAACATCTTTATGGCTATGAGAAAATATGGAAACTAGTCACAAGTACTATCGCATATCTTCACAGCCTCAGTCCTATACATTACATTATACAAATGCAAACCTACACAACCTAGCCAGCTACTTCAACCTTAAACCATTGAAAGAAAGGAACTGCAAGTTATCAGCTCATACACCTAACTTTCTACCTTTGCCCCTTCAACTATACAAATACTCTTAATAATGTTTCTTTTCTTCACCATGGCGAAAGACATGCCGAATTGCGTAAGAAACTCAAACAGATGCAGAGAACAACACAAAGTTTCATTTGTAAATACAACATCTTGAAGTATGGATGACTATTAACTTTAAAACTCAACTGGTTTATGATAAAGTATGGCCTGTGTAAACTAGTGTCAATGAACACACAAAATGATGATCCATCAATCAGTGATGGAAAAAAATAGTTTCTTATACCAGACACAAAAACCTCGAACTCAAACGAACAACGTTTTGGGTTTTTCATATAAAACACACAAAGAATAACAGAAAGAAAAAACATAGCTGCAACTCACACTATCTGAGCAGCCTTAAGTGCCCTCACAGCATCAGAAGTACCCATCTGGAACACCACATGACCCTTTTCTTCTTCGCATGTTCGAAACGCAACTACATTACTCCCCTTCTCCACAAAATCTACCGAACCAAGCATCTCTGCACGCAGTAAAACAAAAACTACTAATTTCAGAACCTTTCAAGCTTCAACAACAATCAAAATCCAACATCTGAACTTATATTATACCATTAACAGTGCGCTCACACTTAAGGAGTCTATGATCAATAATCTCCTCTCCATACACAATATCCGCACCATACTGAGCAGCCAGCAATCTGAACGGCAACGTCCCCTATCGTCATCAAACAAATCAAATCGGTCAACAATAATTCAATTCTCTTCAAACCTTTATTTTACAAAACCCTAGTCAGTCAAATTAAGCAACGAAAGTCAAACTTAGAGAAACTGCAGATAATCCAATTGAATAGGCCAGCTTGAGAATATCGAGACTTACGACTCGAACCATCGGAGCGAGGACGAGCTTGTCGCGGTAATCCATGTTCGCCGACGACGCTCTCGGGACCAATTTCCGCGACGAGGATTGTGTTCCGTCGCTCGTCGTTTAAACTGAGTTTCGTAGTCGTATTAGGTAATACGACGCAGTTTTGGACTTAAACGCAATATAAATCACTGTCGTTTGCATAAACCTCAGGCTGTTCTAACATTTCTCAATGAAGGAAAAATTAAATATCACGTGGAGTACAAAAAATTGATTCCAGTCAATGTTGAATTACATTCAAAATCACAGGTAAAAAGTAAAAGCTGGACCGAATTACATTCAAGAGATACTCTTAGCCATTGCCAATAAATCATCGTTTAAATTGGGACGTAAAGACCACATGAGACAGTAGCTTTCCATTTCTTCCGACTCGTTGAACTTCAAGGAGGTAATAATCTTCTCCTGCACAAAATATACCCAGAGGAAAAGTTTGGTTTTATGTTTTAACTATCTATCAGGCAACTTTCTTTATTCATAGGATAGTGAATGCAAGATTTTACATACCTGCATTTTGTATTCTTGTTTCACCATGCTGCAAATGAGACAGGTCATGAGGGCGTATTCTGAAATTTTGTATTCCCGAGTGTGCGGTGGTGATACCCGCCCCTAAGAAGGCAATGTCAATACACGATATATCAAAAGTAAAGAAATGCATATGACAGGCCGCCATGCTAAGTTCTGATAACACTGACTTGGAAGCCCGGGTAATATAAGGTAATAATACGGTTTTGAGGTCATTAGATATATACCTTCAGGCAAGTAGGGGAGGCAACTCCATCCAACACACTGTCGGTATCTTGACAATCCAGGATTGAAGCATCGCCGGTCGATTGAATAAGAGTAACCGTTTCTTCCATATGCAATTCAAGTTCGGAAACCAAAGCCTTTGCTGTAGAAGGTCCGGATTTTTTTTAAAATAAGTATAAATAACATAAGGTGGTTACAATTGGAGAATCTTTGCTAGCTGTTTTCACATAATGGATTGAATATAACTAAAAGATTCTGTCGCCAGGACTTGAAGAAAACCTTTGGCTAAATGACACAGAAGGCCGGCATGCGAGGCATTCACTGCAATGAACATCATTCAGATTATGTACATTAGAACGAAATGTATCAAATATAAAAAATATATAAAGCCATAAATCAGGTGCATAAGACAGTACAAAGTAAACTAGTTTGGTTGATAAAACAAGAAAAGGGTGTCACTGCCTAAAATTAAAGAAACAACCATTATGAAGAGAATGTCCCTGGTGATAGTATCATCAGACAGAAAAGTCAAGAGCAAAAGCCACATACACTTGTTTATATTCTCGACAACATCATGTGTATTTTTGCATCTTGTTGCCTCTCCAAAGTAAGATTTTAAACCCTCTGTTTCATTAGACTTGATGATTTTTTCCACTAAGTCGGATTTCTTTATTGGTGGGCGGCAAAGAAACCCTGTAACAAGAAGAGTGAATCCATTTCAAGATCGGCAGTTAAATTTTACCTGAATTAGGATTTTGAAACAAAATAACACCCACCAAGTCCTTGCCGATAGCCATACAGCATTGCATTCCCTTCATCAGCTAACTTTTCAAATTCTATCAGCCTTCCACGATACCAATCACAATACACAACCACCATCATACATACGTAACAATAATTACATTACACAAAAAGCGTACTAATTACTAACACAGTTCTGCAACCTTAACTCCTTTCCATACTGAAATCATACGGAAGAAAAAACATAGGATACCTGTTCATACTTTCTCTAAAAAGATTAACAACTTTTTCCTTAGCTTCCAACAGCGGCTCCATAAATTCAACCTCCATTCTGCATATACATTCACTAGTGAGTTCAAAAATAAACTTTCAAAAAATCCTCCAAACAACATTCTTGTGTCAATTCACATAAACCTACATAGTAATACTCAGTAACAAAACTCAAACGCGGATACTTCCCAGCATTCACTTAAACCATTCCGCATGCTACACAATATGTCAAAATTTAATATCTTACACAAAATATCAATTCAACCTAATGAAATATTTAATATTAAATCCTGAACAACTGAAGAATCTCACAAATGCAACTAACTGTTTCCCTTCAGGCATTACATCAAGCAGCTGGTATGCACCACAGAATTCCAACCGAATACCCAAACCACTATCCCTTACCTAATAAGCCACATAATTTATAAACAATAACACGAAGAACAGGTGAGAAAACTACCCCGAGGAACCAACTGGACAGCTTTACGGAACCAACTCTCGGCGCCGCTAATCTTTGTCGGAGCAGCAACCGAAGCTTCTTTCTTCGATTAGTACGCTTCCAATCGCAACTAAAACGCAGCGTTTTGTAAGCCGATTATACCACCAAAGAGTAGGGTTTATTTAAAATAATAATAATATATAATTAGTACTTGTATTAATATCTTATATTAAGAGTGTTTTCCCAGTAACATCCATATAAATTTTTTTTTCAACAAATCATCCATATATTTTCAATTTTTTCAATGTCACACCTATTATACTATTTCGGTACTATTTCATTAAATATATTAATAAAATATTATATAATAATTACAAAATCAGAAAAATAAGAAAAACATAAAAAATCATAAAATATTATATAAAAATTATAAAATTCATAAAAATTGTAAATATTTATATAAACATTTTAAAAAACATTTTTATTTTGTCAAAAGCTAAACAAATTAGGGTAAATTAAATTTTTTTGAGAAATTTTAAATTTTAAATTTTGGGAAAACTAAGAAATTTAAAATTATATTTCGTATTTTTGACGACGTGTAAATAACAAACTATTAATGTGAAAAATCCAAATTAAGAGAAAATAAAAATACCTAAAAAAATATAACAAACTTCTGCTAAAATCCTACTCATCAGAAAATTTCTTCACATTCAGTTTATATTTTCACCTATATATATGTTGATAGTTCGTTATGTACAATTAACTCATGAAAAGTACTAATTTATTAAATGGTTTTCTTTTTCAAAACTTCAAATTTCTTAAAAATTTTAAATAAAAGATCTTGATTTTTTAGTTTTTACAAAATCTTGATTAATTTTCTGAATTTTGTTAAAAAATAAAATTTCAACTTATATGATTTTTAAAAAAATATAATTTTTTTCTGATTTTAATATTTTTTTATTTTTTTATTTTTTTCTTATTTTTCTGAATTTTATAATTATTTTATAATATTTTATGATTTTTTATGTTTTTCTTATTTTTTTAAATTTAATAATTATTATATAATATTTTATTAATATATTTAATGGAATAATACCGAAATAGTACAATGGGTATGACATTGAAAAAATTGAAAACATATGAGTGTTTTGTTGGAAAAAAAAATTATATGGATGTTACTGGAAAAACACCCCTAATATAAAAGTGTTTTTCCGTAATTAACCTTTAATATTAATCAATAATGTTTCGAGTGTCTTTTCCAACCTGAAAATAATCGAATAATTAAAAATAGCCAAAAATCTACAGATAATTCCACCGGACACTCTGTAAAGATCTAATCTTTCACTAAGACATCCACTCTGATTCCTAATCCGACCAGAACCCTAATGCATCAATCCGTCTCTCATCAGATCCTCCTGATAAATTTGAAGGAAACTATCAGGAGAAAAATCACATCGTATTTATGTATAGATTTCCACAGCTGAGTTTGACTTGTTGAAGAATATTTGGATCGACGTTGAATTATTGAATTGATCGACGTGGAGGGTTTGACCGAAGACGGGAAGCTAAAATAATGGGAAAAGAGGAACGAGTCTCCAATTTGGGGAAACCGTCAACAACAGAATCGGAAGAGGGGACAGGGAGTAACAGCAAGCCTGTTGAGGTTGTCGATGTGCCTTGTGTTGTAGTCCCGATCTCGGAGAAAGAGGAAGAGGATATGGGACGGAGAAGTGGAGAGCCGGTGATGAACCCTTCTTGGTTTACTCCCAAAAGGTACCTCCTTTTTTATCTTAGTTGAGATCGTGTGTTTGTTTTCGGTTTGATAGGTTTTATGGGGTGGAGTTTGTGAAATCTGATTTGAGGTTGTTGGTGGGGATTTGGGTAACTGGGTTTGCTGAAAGTTCGGTTTTGATGACAGTTTGGGCATTGAGGATTGAAAGTTAAATATGATTTGTTGATAGCGGATTTGTGGATGAAGGGTTTTTTAGTTGAATGAGTTGTAGAATGAAGTTTTGTTTCAGGTAACTTGAGTGGGTATGTCTCAGGAATGTGTAGTGTCTTAAGTTGGTGTATTTTATGAAAGCTATACTTGACGTTGTCATTAAATATGAGCTGGGTGGAAGAGGTATATATTTGTGTCTTTTAGATGTTCTGCTTTTTTGATCTTTGTAGGTTATTATTGATCTTTTGTGTGATCAATATGCTGAATTATGTGGATCGAGGAGTCATAGCAAGTAATGGTGTGAATGGGAGTCTTCAAACTTGCACGGAGAGTGGAGTGTGCACTGGTGGTAAAGGCATTCAGTAAGTGCTACTGTTCGAATTTGGTGTCGTTTCAGATACAAATTATTGACTCAATATCCATGTGGTTTGGACTTTCGTTGAGTGCTGTTTTTTATTTTGTAGGGGAGAATTTAAGTTGAGTAACTTTGAAGACGGTGTTTTGTCATCTGCCTTCATGGTTGGATTGCTTATTTCGTCTCCGGTATTTGCTTCTTTAGCCAAGAGGTATGCACAACTTTAAAGGTTTTAAAATATATATTGAAATAGAAAGAAACATATGCGTCCTTTCAAGATCATTTGAACAAAGTCATTTTCTTTGCAGCTATAATCCTTTTAGGCTTATTGGAGTTGGACTATCAGTATGGACACTCGCAACTCTTGGTTGTGGTAGTTCTTTTGATTTTTGGTCCATCGCGATATGTCGAATGTAAGTTTACAATTCTAACTATTAAAATATTCATGGAAACAACATTTTACCTAACTGCCATAATGTAGTACTCTTTTTCCAGGCTGGTAGGTGTTGGCGAAGCTTCATTTATAAGTCTTGCTGCTCCATTTATAGATGATAATGCTCCAGTAGCTAAGGTTGGTTATCTCCTTTCTGAACCAATTGACGCAACTCATTTTGACGTCTTTCGCTGATTGTTGATAACTGTTTATTAAATTTATTACAGAAAACGGCGTGGTTGGCAATGTTTTATATGTGCATACCTACTGGAATCGCTTTGGGCTATGTTTATGGTGGATTTGTAAGGACTAATGCATCTCAATTATTTAAAATCTATAAAGGCCACTGTTCTTAATCATCTAATTTATAATTATTTTGATAGGTTGGCGACAACTTCAGTTGGCGTTGGGCCTTTTGGGGAGAAGCGATTCTGATGCTTCCGTTTGCCATTCTTGGTTTTGTGATGAAACCATTACAATTGAAAGGTGAGTTGACTTCATATCAATTAAAGATTTTCTAGATTTCTTATAAACAAAACACTCATATTATAAGTGACTCGCATTGTTTCACAGGTTTCTCTCCCTCAGGATCTAGTCAAGATTTGAAAGCTGTGGAAACAGTTAATGAATCTAAAGGTCTAATATCTCTTTGCTTATCAGCATATTATTTAGCGATTAATGATGTGACATAGGAAAGACAAATTTATGAGGACCATTAAGTTTGATTACTTCTGGATTTAAAGTTAATTAACTATATTATCTGTTTCGCAGATTTAGAAGCTGCGAGAGACCACCACACGTTGGTTGGGGGATGGAGGTGATAGTATGTGGTATATTTTGAAAATATTTTAATACCAGTATTTTGGACAATGACAATGAATATAGCTCAGTATCTATTTTCCATACTCATCTTTTATTAACACTTTTAGGCAAACGGCTGCAACCAAGAGTTCAAATATGTTCACACCTTCTCACGGTTTTTCTCAGATATGAAAGTGCTACTATATGATAAGGTCTACGTTGTGAATGTCTTAGGTAAGAGATAATTGTCTGTTCATAATAAATACCTTATGTTAGTTGTGAGTTTTTGAGCAACGGCAAATTACTTCTAAAGTCATTTCATTTAAAGTAGACTATATGTTTTAGTACTGTTGCTTTTGTTAGCGATACGAAGTTTTTTAACATTCTCATTTGGAGTTTTTCAGAATATAATATTTTAATGTCGATGTTATAATAAACAAACCGATTTTATCGGTGTAGGGTATATAGCATACAATTTCGTGATAGGTGCATATTCGTACTGGGGGCCAAAAGCTGGTTATAATATATATCATATGGTAACTCCTCAAACTTTGATGTTGTTGCTTCTTATTGACATATGGTTGCTCCAAACCCATGAGTGATAACTCTCATTTCTCAAACAGAAAAGCGCTGACATGACATTTGGAGGCATTACAGTTGTGTGTGGCATTTTGGGAACACTAGCCGGAGGTTACATTTTGGATCGCATGGTTGCCACTCTTTCCAACGCCTTTAAGGTACTTTCAGTTAGACTTATCGAACATAACTTCAAATGTATCTCTCGTTGTACTCATTGACGGTTGTCTATTCATTTGTAGCTATTAGCAAGCGCCACATTTTTCGGAGCGATATTTTGCTTATCAGCTTTCTGTATGAAGAACATGTACGCCTTTATCGCTCTTTTTGTAGTGGGCGAGCTACTTGTATTCGCAACACAGGTGAGCTAATTTTTCCTCAATATTTTCATCTGCTGGTAGATTATCAGATCAACTCTTCAATAATTCAAAATATTTTTGACACAGGCACCAGTAAATTACGTGTGTCTGCACTGTGTGAAACCAAGCCTAAGACCGCTCTCCATGGCAATGTCTACCGTTGCAATTCACATCTTTGGCGACGTGCCTTCATCTCCTCTAGTCGGAGTCTTACAGGTCAGCCTCACGTTGAATTTCATCTCGTTATTCGTCCCTTTGTCTAGACAAAATGAAATTTAATTTTGAAAACCGTGTTGTTATATTTACAGGATCATATTAAGAACTGGAGGCATACAACGCTAATATTGACCACCATATTCTTTCTCGCTGCTGGAATATGGTTTGTAGGTAAGAACACTTGCCAACAACCATTTTTTTCATCAAGTTTTTTCTTTAAAGTTTATCGTGCAAGTCATTACAAACATCTGTATCCTGCAGGCATTTTCTTCAACAGTGTCGACAAATACGCAGAAGATGCTGAAGCTCAAAACGCTAATGAAGTCAGAGGCAACTCCAAACCATTGCTGGAAGACAAACCCAGCACAGAAGAATCTTCATAGTAAGAAACCAACAAGATATTTCTTCTTCTAACCCAAAATCTCTTCTCCCACATGTACATTCTATTCCTTTTCTACATCAATTCGACCACGAGTCGGAATGTAACATAGTGTAATTTCCTTAAATGAAAGCTCTTGTTTGTTTCAAATGTCAAATTAGAGTTATACATCTTGCAGTAAAAAAAACATAACTGAATTGAAATGTATTAGACCGAATGTGACATGACAAGTACTTATCCAGCAAATGAAACAAACCAGAAAAGATAAAGTTGAGAATTACAATGACTATACAAAAGACATTGTTCCATTTTGCCATAAGGTTGCTGGTTGCTACACTACAAGTTGTAGCATCTTCAGGCTGTTCTTTCTTGAGTAAATAATTGTGGATTTGGTTTGATCAACATCTTGTTGCCGGTGTCACAGTCAGTGTTGCATTATATGAAAACAACGTTTTATAATGTTTCTGTGACAGTGGACCACGAATCATGTGTCAAAACGGGCTTTGACCATTTATTTTAACTGCTTCGTGATTGTATAATTATAAAAATTTAGAAAGATATGAGTGGCCCCAAATGCAAAGATGCATCATTCATTCCACATGTGCTTTTGCTTCACTTTTGAATCATTAATCTGACTTCACATTAATTCATATAGTTAAGAAAATTATCCATATTTTTATCCACTCTTAAAGAAATTGTTTCCAGTTTTGATAGAAAATAATAATTAGAAGATAATGATATCCGAGTTTGGATCTAGAGAAACAGTAAAATTTTGAAAGATATAAGGACAGCATCTCAATCGTTGATTTTGATTGATCTAACGGTTGAGATTTAATTAATTTTTAATAAAAAATGGTTGAATTTGCAAAATACACGAACTGTTGAGAATGACAGTTATCATTATCAATCGTTGTATTAATAGGAATTAATGAATGATGTCCTTCCATCTCACAAATAATTACCTATCCTCCTAAAACCTTACTGAATGATATCCATGCTTTATGTACTAATATTACATTATTACCTTTAAATTAATCCACTACCCATGCCTTTTTACCATTTTTTTAATCCCAAACAAACCAGTACCCATAAATCAACCACCTGATCCCAACCAAACCATCCATACTATTTAAACCGAACCAATTCAACCGGAAACCCTACAGTAACAAATTTTAAAAATTGCGTTCAAAACAATCTCTTACACTCTCACACGCTTCTTCACTGAACCGCTCCGTCTCTCTCAATCTCTCCGCCGTCGACGGCGCCGGAAAGTTACCGGAAAATCTTCCTGAAATTATTCGGAAAATGCACCGTTATATCATTCTTATCCTTTTCTTTATCCACCTCCACTACATTCATTCCGAGCGCCGAATGCCGGAGTTTAAAGTACTTCTCTCCATCAAATCCGCCATCACCGACGATCCACAAAGCTCGCTTGCTTCATGGACTGCTGATACAAGCCACTGCACATGGTCAGGCGTTGCTTGTGACCACCACAATCGCGTCACTTCACTAGATTTATCAAGTCTGCTAAGGGCTTGTGTTATTTGCACCACGATTGCTCACCTCTAATCCTTCATCGAGATGTGAAGTCCAATAATATACTTCTCGACTCTAACTTTGAAGCTCATGTTGCTGACTTCGGCCTTGCTAAGTTTCTACGGGACTCGGGGACTTCAGAATGCATGTCTGCTATTGCTGGCTCTTATGGATACATTGCTCCAGGTATATCTATCATGCATTTGTGTTCAATGTTTCATCGTCCACTAGTTTGTTGTAATTGGTGACTTGCTATCATAGTTCTACACTGTTTTTTCAACAGCTCTTGATAGGATTTGAATGCTAGGTTTGGTATTCATGAACTCCCTTCGGGTTATGACCTACCGAATCTGGGATGCGTTTATCTGTTATATAATGATGTGATTTTCTTTACTTCCATTTGAATTTCAAAACCGGAATAATCACTTATTCTCCTTATTTGAACATGATTGTCTAGTTTATAACGGTGTTTGTTGTTCTTTTGTCGCAGAGTATGCCTACACTTTGAAAGTGGATGAAAAGAGTGACGTCTACAGCTTTGGTGTGGTTCTACTTGAATTGGTCACTGGTCGGAAACCAGTTGGGGAATTCGGTGATGGAGTAGATATAGTTCAATGGGTAAGAAAAATGACAGACTCCCATAAAGAAGGCGTCCTCAAAATCCTTGATCCAAGGCTCCCCACAGTTCCCATCCATGAAATAATGCACGTCTTCTACGTGGCTTTACTCTGCGTAGAAGAACAAGTAGTGGAGCGCCCTACTATGCGTGAGGTTGTTCAAATCCTCACCGAGCTACCCAAGCCTCCTAACTCCAAAAATGCTGACACCATTACCACCGAGTCCCCTCCACCAACCACCTCAGGTCTAGACTCACCCATAACCACCATCCAGACCAAAGACTCTCCACCCCAAAATCAGGCTTTCCCTACAACAGATCTTCTCAGCAAATGATGATCCATCCACCAATTAGCAGGAAAGTGCCTAAGTGTGTAGTCTCTTTTTCCAATCAAGATTTTCAGTAACTTATGCTTGCCCAGTCTTTCAAAGTGTACAGAAAGATTTAATGAAAAGGACTTGGGTTTCTACTTTTGTATCATCAGATTCAAACAATGTCATCTTCTCAACTTCATACTGAGTCAGCTGGCAATGAAAGCACCTTCTCACAGTAATTTAATTTACTCTGTATAGTAATGTAGCCAGCAGCCACTGGCTCAGACCAAGTGCTATCCAATTTCCAAAACACTCACTAAAAAGTCACCACAGCAGTTCACATCAGACTACTACTACTAAGAGGATACTTTACTGCTTCAGAGATGCAAAATGAGTATTCAATGCCTCAATACTTCACTGATTTACTTAAGAACACTTATGGCTATAAAACATAGGCCTCTCCTAGGGCCAAGAAAGCCCGAGTTGGCCCGACTGGCCCGACCGGTCTGAATCCGACCCCGAATTGCGGCCCTATACGACCCTAGCCCGAGTACAATAGGGCAGGGTTAGGGTCTTGATTTTTGAGCCCGGCCCTAAAAAATGGTCCGACCCGAATTTTAAAATGAAGGGCTAATCCGGCCCGGCCCGGCCCGACTTAGCCCGATCCTAAGAGCCGTGTTTTCAATTTCATTTTAAAAGAAATTTTATTAATTATAAATAAATTTAAATGAATTTGTGTTTTGCATTATTGCATAATACTTAGATGATTCAAGTGTCAAATGGTGACCCATTTATTTATACTAAGTTTTGTTTCATCTTTCATGGATATGGGTGATGTGGGACAATATAGTTTTGATCTATTTGAGGGCAATGATGAATGGTGAATGATGCACTCATAATGAAAATGGAAAAAAGTGAGTGCTTTGGTTCTCAATTGGTCTTTGTTTATTCATTAAAAATAACCAATACTACAATCAAAGCATTCCAACCTTGCACAAAATTTCCTCGTTTCAGTTTCACCCTTAGGTTAAAATAGTTTTTTTAAAATTAGGGCTTTTTTGGCCCTTTAGATTAGGGCTGGCCCGACCCAGTCCGACCCGACCCTTTTTACTAGGGTCATTAATAGCCCTAGAGCTTTGACCTATAAACCTGAACCCGACCCGGCCCGACCTGAAAGTATACATAGGGCTGCCCATTTTTTCAACTAGCTCGACCCGGTCCGACCCGACATAGAGCCGGGTCAGCCCGATCCCGACCCTTGAAGACCCCTAAATTAAAACACCAATGGTAAAGACGCCATGATTTAATTGGGATAACATTTGAATCATTTATTATAAGGAACTTTGACCGGAAAATACCCAATGTAAGTAACTTCAAAGATTCCAAATGAGTAAATATTTTTCACTCTTTTATTCAACTTCATCAGATTCATGCAGTCATCAAAAGGATGGCAAATTTATTGTGCTTCAATTTTCTACTCGGAGTAACATCATTTTTATCTTTAGCTTTCAAAAGCATAAATGGTATAAATGAATGCCTATACTCTATATGATCTCTATGAAGTTCAAGACAATGGACCCTCAAAATCTACACTGCATGCCTTAACTCTTTAGCAAAAATTTATGATGTCTGATGCCAACCATGCTTCCCCATAACATGGTAGCACTCTAGTGAGCCTTCAAGGTCAGATATATTTATACATCACTGTTGAGTTAGTCTGTTTTGTTCGTAAGACTTTCATTTTTCATATTAAGGCAGTAATCAATGCTTCAAACGAACAACAAAGACTCGTATCAATACGTTCTGGTTCCGTACAAATGGTGCACATTATTATTTTGAAGCACTAGAACAAGGAAATCGTGACTCAGACTCTGTACTGTATATTGTATATTTGTGTCGCATTCTGATTCTTTTGTTCAAATGATCTAGTGAGAAAAGGGACAGTTAACAGCTAGATCCCAAAACAGGTGATTAAACACATCCAAAATGACAAACAACTTTAGAAAGTGGCACTGGCAAGAATATCCGACATTGATTTTATTTGAAAGGACTCTAGTGTGACACAAAGTGATTGTAATTTGTTTTTTATAAAGGCAATTTACCGAAAACCACCCATAAATTTAAGTTTTTTTCGGAAACCACCCGTATCTTTGAAAATTGTAAAGTCACACCCTTAAGTTTATTAAATTTTATAGAAATCACTCATATGTTTAAATTTAATCAAAATATTAATAAAAATAAAAAAAAAACTTATAAAAATACGAAAAAATACATAATTAATTACAAAAATCATAAAAACATTTAAAAAATCAGGATATTAAATAAAAATAAAATATAATTATAAAATTGAAATTTATTCATATGATATGTATACAAATGTGAAAACTAAATTTATAAAAAAATATGGCGTCTTGAAAATTACAAAAAATTACCGGCAATCATCATTGCTCCCTTAAATTTATAAAAAAAATCATAATATCTTAAAATGAGTTATAACACACTATTAAAGTCATAATATTTGAATGCTTTATATGTAAAAATGTAACACGGGTTAATTACGGGAAAACACCCATATATTATGGCTGTTTTCCCAGTAACACCCATATAAATTTTTTTTTCAGCAAAACACCTCTTTATTTTTTTAGTTTACAATGTAACACCCTTAACGTTTTCCGTCCAAATTAACCCTAATGCGTGTAACACACGCGTCTAAATTGACCCTAACGCGTGATACCCTAAAAACTGAATTAGGGCAGCAGGTGGTTGATCGGCATCTGTAAAATCAGTACGAACGTGGTGGTCGGAGATGCTGAACGTTTAAGAAGGGTCTTCAGCCGTTGAGTATTTGATTAAATCGCATAAGAATGTCGAGGGATGAGGATGATACCTTCGGCGCTGGGTATAGAGGACGGGAAGCTGAGGAATCAGGTATCCACTGCTGCGCAAATGTAACTCTATTTAATTAATGGATTCTAATTCGTTCTAATCATCTTTTTTTGTTTATGTAGTTGATAAGAATGCTTTTGAAAACAGTAGAGGAATGGGTAAACATGTGAGCAGCAACGATGGCATTGCTTCTTCTAATGAAGGTATTTATGTGTAGTTAGTTGACTGCTTTCGTTCTAATCATTCTTTTTAGAGAATGTTTTCTTTTATTCAGCAATTGTGGTTTTATTGTGTTGTTAATGTGTCAGTATGTTCTGCAGAATATGGAGTGAATTTTAGAGTTCATTTTGGTGGGAGGTTTTTCATGTGCGGGAATGTGATAGAGTATCAAAAGGGTTTAGTGTTGTTGTGTAGGGGAGTTGATCGAAAATCAGTTTCGAAAGAATTTTTAGTGAACATGATTAGAGAGGATGGAGAATTAGCACATATTAGGGCCTTGTATTATCTGAAATCTGGGAAAAATATTGACCAAGGATTGGTTAGAATTGTAGATGATACAGTGATTGCAAATATGATGAAGTATGCTGGTTGGGATAAGTTTTTGCATTTATATGTGTTGCAAAGAGATGAACCTGGTCCAGAGGAGTTAAGAGCACTAGGTCACCCTGCTGATGTTGTAGATAATCCTTACCCTTGCCCTAGTAGCCCATCAACCAGGGTAAGCCCATTAGAAATAGTTGCGAAACCCAAATTAAATAAACTGACCCCTAGGAGATTAAATAGGTCATCCCTTACAACCTCTCAGCAGCCACTTACCAAAGTTAGTACACAAGTGTTCACTGGTGAATTTGGTTCTCATTTGGATGAAGAAGATAATGAAGCTGAGGTTGTAGGTTTAGAAACGTCTTCAGATGATAGTGATTCTGATTTTGATGAATTCTTCAATGATAATGTGGATTTGGAGACTTTTTCATCACAAGAGGGCAATGATATAGGAGACAGTGGTGAAGAAATATCTCGAGCAGCGGAGTCTGATCAGTTAGACAGTGAATGTGGATCAGAAGGGGATTCAAAAAGAAAGAGAAAATGGGTACAATTTGATGCGGCAACTGGTTTTAAGAAGAAGATTGAGTTTAAGACAGGAATGCTTTTTTCATCGAATGAGGTATTTAGAAAGGCTTTAAGACAGTTTTCTATAGAGGGTGGGGGAGATTTCTATTACCTACACAATAACAAAACTAAAGTGTATGCATATTGTATGAACAAGTGCCGCTGCAAAACAATGAAGGCGGGGAGAAAACAATGTAGTTGCAAAGAAGTATTGTGCAATTGGAAGGTTTGTGCTAGGAAAGTCTCAGTTGATGGTACGTTTCAGCTGAAGTCGATTGTCTCGAAGCATGTTTGCGGTTGGCAAGAAAAGAACACTAAAGTAACTTCAATTTGGTTGGCTGAGAAATATCTTGAGCATTACAGAGATGATCCATCGTGGAAGCTGACTGCATTTATGGGGGCAGTTTTGCGGGAACATCATTTAGAGATATCCTATAGTCAGGCTTGGAGGGCCAGGCTACGTGTCATACTAATGACACAAGGCGATGCTGCCTTAGAGTATGGCAAGGTGTGGGACTATGCTGCTACCATTCAGAAAACGAATCCAGGCAGCTCAGCTTTTGTGATGGTAGATTTGGAAAATCCGGAGAAACCATTATTTCAGCGAATGTATATTTGCTTACAAGCTTGCAAGTTGGGATTTTTAAAAGGGTGTAGGGATATAATAGGATTAGATGGGTGTCATCTAAAAGGTGCATACACAGGACAAGTTCTAGTCATCTAATGATCTGGTAAGTTCTAAATTGGTGCTCATCTTTTGTGACCATCATTTGATGTCATTGGTGCATTAGATTTTCCACTGGTATTATTTTCTGATCATCAGTTGATGTCATTGCCTGGTGCAACATGCTGTTTTTTTCTCTTGTGACCATAGTTATCTTTGTATTTAATTTCTTGTATTGATTATGATATGCTATTTATCAGGATGCCATTCAGAATCGTCGATACCCTCGAACCAAAGCTTTTTTTAAAACAATGGTTCTGCCAGCGCACCTGCTATTGATGCCTCAGTACGAACAAAGGAAGGAAGGATGCCAGAAGTCAATCAAGACGGCGAACAGTCAATCGCTCCACATAACAGATGAAACATTGCAACTTTCTTTTTTTGATTGTCAGTGTATTATATTTCACTGCAATGTTTGTGCAGGAGTATGTATGTTTTTCTAGAGTACATGTGTTGTTTCACAAGGGACTGTCAGTGTATTAATATTTCACTACTTGTGGTACGCTTCAAAAGGAATTTTTTCGAACATGTTATAGTTGTCGTTGGTACAACAGAGCTTCATAGTACAAATATTTTATTATCATGCCATAGTATTCATCGTCAGTTCGCATACATGCCGACCAAAGCTACAAACAACACAATAACCAACACACACACCATCAAAAACAACATTATTTTGTCATTACACATTTTGTCATTTGCAGCATATAAAACTTCTAGTTCGCCCTCAGCCATTTTCAATCTATCCTCAAGCCGCTTCAATTCTGCTTCTGCCTCCAACTTCTCTCTCACTGCCTTGCTAATTATATTTGATACTCTTCCCGTATATGCCTCATCCTTCCATACAAAATACTTGCACTTCTTACCCTCCGTTTTGTACATCCGGCAGCCCCAAAACCTCCTTCCATAATTAAATTCCGTGCGTGCTGTTGACTCTTTTGCAAGATAACCACAACCACAGTACTTTCTTTCTGAGTTATTGGTCATTAAGCTTGAACTAGACATACTAATCACCTGTCACCAACATTTATACAGATTCTAATCAGGGAACATAATTATATAAAATCGAACCAACTCACTTAACCCTAAATAATCATTAAAGAAACAGAAGGCAGAAATTTCACCACCACCACAACTTGGATTACTCATTCCGAGTTAAATCAAACACCCTAATTGCAAAATTCTGGACATGAAAACAAATTATCAGATCTGAACAACTAATCTACAAGACAACTACATACTTGGATTTGTGTAGCCGGTCTTCTATTTTACAAAAATGGAGAAAGGTTGGGGTGAACGGCGGAACACACGAACTGGGGTTGCTGCTGAGTGAGGTGGTCTCATACACGCGCATAAACGGCCTTCACTTCAGTCGCGGTTAATTTGGACGGAAAAACTCAAAGGGTGTTACATTGTAAAATAAAAAAATAAAGAGGTGTTTTGCTGAAAAAAAAATTTATATGGGTGTTACTGGGAAAACAGCCATAATATATGGGTGTTTTCCCGTAATTAACCCAAATTTAAAGTTATAACACACTATTATAAATTGTAAGACACCATATTTTTGTATAGATTTAGTTTTCATATTTAATACATACCATATGAATAAAAAGTATAGTACTTCATTTCAAATTTATTTTTATTTTATATTATTATTAACATCCTTATTTTAAAAAAAATTTATGATTTTTGTTATTAATATGTCCCTTTTAGCATTTTTAAAAGTTTTTTTATGATTTTTGTTAATATTTCGATTAATTTTAAACATATGGATAGATTTTTTTTCATATTTAATACATACCATATGGATAATTTCACATTTATATTTGTATTTTATATTTATTTAATATCCTGATTTTTTAAATGTTTTTATGCTTTTTTTAATTAATTATGTATTTTATTTGTATTTTAATAAGTTTTTTTTATCATTTTTATTAATATTTTGATTAAATTTAAACATATGGGTGGTTTCTGAAAAATTTAATAAACTTAAAGGTGTGACTTTATGATTTTCAAAAATACGGGTGGTTTTCGGAAAAAACCCAAATTTATGGGTGGTTTTCGGTAAATTGCCCTTTTTATAAATTGTATAGCATATGCTTGTCTTAATCGAAAATTGATTTAGGAATTTGAAGATTATGACTACTTATGAGGTGTGAAAGATTTAGTCAAGAAGCTACAGTGTTTAAGAACCTGAGGTGTCATTTTGTAAGACAAAGTAGTCATTGTACGATTGTCTTATGGGGTCAACATTTGATTGTAAAATCACAACTAAATTTCACCAAGTAGGGCTTAAATCAGCAGGGTGTCATATTCCATTCAAAACATATATAAATCTGTGATTCTGTCATTAAATCAAATTCCACTAATGATTTCTGAACTTTACAACTGCACTAGTGTAAAATGTGAAGTTGATTATGCTTTAAAATCCATGCCATTGATTAGGGCATAAACAATTTCTAGAATGGTCTTTAGCCTTAGTTAAGTCTAATTGACATAGATGCAGTTAACCATCAGATGCAAAGATTGAACAATGAGACATATTATTGATGAACTGATTGATGTCAAATAATTGAGGTGGAAAAAAGATATTAAACGAATAAGAAGTGACCCTCTGTTTCATTTTCATATGAAAAATCCAAAGTATGGAAAGTGGGGCATATGGCACACATTATTGAGAAAGAATTGTCAGGTGAAGATAGTGCAAAGTCACTAAAATGGGCAATAGGTAAAATTGCACTGATTGAAAACAAATGTAAATAGTGATTATTTGCATCAACAGTTTCATCAAGGATTTGTGGATTTGTGGATTTGTGGATTAAGATACACTGCTCCAAATCTATTTGTCGTAAGTCAAAATTATTTAGTGTTGTTAAAAAGTTCAGATAAAACTATATATAATTATAGTAAAACGTGGTAAACGATGCCGTTTTGATGATACCTGCAGTAATTAGCAACGTTGCATCTAATCGGGATCCAGAATTTGTATACCAATGATCATGTCTTTTAATATAATAATGTTAATTTGTACAAGAGCAGCTCATATAGACTCTATTTATACGAAAAGTATGCACATATTTTCTAAAATTTCAACAATCATTGACTTAATTTTGCATCATGCTCTTTGATTTTGGAAAAGGTCTCTCTACATTTATTTTTCTTCTGGATGTACAAAAATTGTTGGGCTCATTGGGCCTCAAATTCAAATCCAAAATATATTCTCGTCTCCATTCGGCCCAAAAACCAACCCACCTAAATTCGAAAACGACGTAGCAACATATCTGTATTTCAAATTAACAAAGCGGGTAATCAGTCAAATCCCGATCTAAATCTAACTAACGCTCCAAGTTGGCGTATCGCATTTCCACGCTGTCATTTAACTATAGTTAAACCAATCCTAACCCGAGTTATTCCCAAATCAGACTATATATATTCACGAACCTCATAGACTCGCCTCATTGCAAACCCTAAATCATCGTTTCTGGAAGTGTCTTCATAAACGCTTCCGATTTCAAATTTGAATTTTCCGATTTCGAATTCGCTGCGAAAATGAGGGAGTGCATCTCGATTCACATCGGTCAGGCCGGTATTCAGGTCGGAAACTCGTGCTGGGAGCTTTACTGCCTCGAACACGGCATTCAGGTGATCCATCTAACTTATACGAGCCTTTAGTTGTTAACTTATGCGGATTAGTGCGTAGATCTGGTGATTTTAGTTGTTGTTGGATGACGGTTTGTGGATCAGATCTAGTGTGTTTTTGTGGTTGTAGATCTAGAGGTTTCATAATTGTTTAGTTGGAGGATTTCAGATATGGTGTTTGGGATTTTTGCGGTTATGGTTACCGATCTGGTGAATAGCTTTGTTGTGTATTTAGATGTTTTAAGATCTTGATTTTGTATGTGTAGTTTCTATGGTTGTGTCTTGGTGATTGTGGATGTTGCAGATCTGATTGTTCACATGATTGAAACTTACATGATTATAGTTTTGCTTTGTTCTTAGAAATCTGTAGCTCATTATGCTTTAAGATTTGAATATTTAGGAATATTTCAGGAAATGTAGAACATAGTGCCAGTGAGTATTTGAGATTAATAAATGATGTATTGTGGATCTTACTGAAATTGAGAGGATGTGTCCTTCTCTAATGGATAAATGATGTAGTTAATTATTGTAAGTTCAAGAAAATGAAGTGTGTCGGTATGTTAGATTTTAGTGTTGTGGCTATATTTGGTTTATAATAGCCGTGTTGCTGATTCAACTCTTGTGATTTTTGTGTAGCCTGATGGCCAGATGCCCAGTGACAAGACTGTTGGGGGAGGAGATGATGCTTTTAACACCTTTTTCAGCGAGACTGGTGCTGGAAAGCATGTTCCTCGAGCCATTTTCGTTGATCTTGAGCCAACAGTTATTGATGAAGTGAGGACTGGTACATACCGTCAACTCTTCCATCCTGAGCAGCTCATCAGCGGAAAGGAAGATGCTGCTAACAATTTTGCCCGTGGTCATTACACCAGTAAGTAGATTTGATCTTTATGATAAATTGATAACATCTCTGCTTTGATTCTAATATTATGATCAGTTAGCTAACTTTCTTTTTAACTATGAGCAGTTGGGAAGGAAATTGTTGATCTTTGCCTCGATCGCATCAGGAAGCTAGCAGACAACTGCACTGGTCTTCAGGGTTTCTTGGTCTTTAATGCTGTTGGTGGTGGAACTGGCTCAGGTCTAGGTTCCCTTTTGTTGGAACGCCTCTCTGTGGACTATGGAAAGAAGTCCAAACTTGGGTTCACTGTGTACCCGTCGCCCCAGGTTTCAACATCTGTTGTTGAGCCCTACAACAGTGTGCTGTCTACTCACTCACTACTCGAGCACACTGATGTATCTGTGCTTCTCGACAATGAAGCTATCTATGACATATGCAGACGCTCTCTTGACATTGAGAGACCCACTTACACCAATCTGAACCGTCTGGTTTCTCAGGTGTGCTGTGTACTCTGTTTGTCTTATACTTGCATTCATATAAGGTTCTGATAAGTTTTATACTGTGTACTCTGCCTTTTATTTGCACTCGTGTAAGGTTCTGAATTCTGATTAGTTTTACTCACATAACTATGCAGGTGATTTCATCCCTTACTGCTTCCCTGAGGTTTGATGGAGCCTTGAATGTTGATGTGACTGAATTCCAGACCAACTTGGTCCCTTATCCGAGGATTCATTTCATGCTTTCATCCTATGCACCTGTCATCTCTGCGGAAAAAGCTTACCATGAGCAGCTCTCTGTAGCTGAAATCACAAACAGCGCCTTTGAGCCCTCATCTATGATGGCAAAGTGTGATCCTCGTCATGGGAAGTACATGGCTTGCTGTCTGATGTACAGAGGAGATGTTGTGCCCAAGGATGTGAATGCTGCAGTTGGCATCATTAAGACCAAGAGGACTATACAGTTTGTTGATTGGTGTCCAACTGGTTTCAAGTGCGGTATTAACTACCAGCCTCCGACAGTTGTGCCAGGTGGTGATCTTGCGAAAGTGCAGAGGGCTGTGTGCATGATTTCAAACTCAACTAGTGTTGCTGAGGTGTTCTCTCGCATTGATCACAAGTTTGATCTCATGTATGCGAAAAGAGCTTTTGTTCACTGGTATGTGGGTGAGGGCATGGAAGAAGGAGAATTCTCTGAGGCCCGTGAGGATCTTGCTGCCTTGGAAAAGGATTATGAGGAGGTTGGTGCTGAGTCTGGTGAAGGTGACGAGGGTGAAGATGAAGAGTACTGAGATCTGTGCTGCCTGCTTATTAGCTATCCCAATTATCTTTTGAATTTCTGTTATTTTCAGTCATGTTTCCCTTCACTTTCATGTTTAAACATCTGTCATTTTACGCTCTTGCTATGCTCTATGGTGATTTAAAAACGTTTCAATTAAGATTCCTTTTAAATAAGTCTATAACACTTCCATTTCTAAATAATTTTGTATATATAATTGTACATGGCCATGACAGGAATTTTTCAGGCTCAGCGACTGTTTCTCTTTTTTGAATTCTAAATCAGGCTAATTTTGACAAGTAAGAATCTATGATTGAAGCCAGCCAATCAGTGTTTTGATGTGTTGCTATATATAACCGAGTGATTTATGATGGGTTTACCAAGTTGACTCGATCAAGAGAAAATCCTGTCTTGCATGCCAACATCTTCCAATGCTTATTCATGTTAATGTTAGGGAAATCATAATTGAGAGTCTACGTATACGAGCTGCCTAGCTTCACTCCCTGTCTCTTCAATCTCTACTTCCTCTCGGCTCTTCACATATTCCTGGTTTGTGTCTTGTTATCTGTTTAGTATTTAGCTCTGTTGCAAGGGAGCTTTAACAGAATTATCAGTTTCTTGCGTAAAAATACATCCCACTTATACAAAAGTTGATGGATACCAGAAAAGTTCAAAGATTTAATTATTCAATTATAACACTGAAATAAATTAGGGACAAGTACAAAGAGTTTATCACTTATGATGATGGATACCTGAAGTCGCGACTCATCTCAACGTATGTTAGCCTTAAGTCTTGGGTTCGAGCATTCACTCAATGCCATTTCAGTTTCATAAGACTTGCATCTAGAAAACAGAGCAGTCATGTTAGTCTTCAACTAAAAAGTATTGAAGCCAATCCACAACAGCTTACGTAGCTCTTACTTTTTCTAATGCTCAACCTAATTTTGTACATTTTCGTCCCGTCCATATTACCAAGATGATAATCTAACCAGTTATTGTTGTCTCTCACCCACCACAAAATTCAAAACATCAAAGTACCAAACAAAAAACAAAGCAGAACCCGCCAAAATCTCAAACAGTTTCCCTCCATAATTAACTGTCAATTTCCGACCCTATTCCTTTGACGACCAGATTTAAATATATCAACGAAAAAAGTTAGAAAAGATTGCCTGCTTATAATACATCATTTTCCCATCCAATACTCACTATTCATCCACAATAATCTTTTCATATATAAATCTGTTAACTTTTCAATCAAGCCATGTCATTGAATCTTCATTTTCTAATCCATCACTCAATTTTTCAAACAAATTAATGACCCCCTTCTAGAAAATTGGAAAAAAAGCTACCTCATTCCCCCTCCATCTCCATAGTCCATCCCTCGTCAATCTCGAAGCCCCACCCTCACCATCCACCACACCAATTTTCCTCTTGCATTCAAACTCAATAACCTCAACCTTATTCAAAATACAGTATGCTTAACCTCCTGTCCTGCTGTCCCTCCTGATTGAATTCCAAACACACACACACTAATCATTTCCCCTTTACACTGCTCCATGATTAAAACCAACTAACCACATTTTATATTGTTAACACTTCATTTAGTACCACATCACACTCAACATTTCATACCTCACAGCCTGTCTTTTCTCTAGCAGATCATAAACCTATGTCGATAATATAATTAAAATCAGCTTTATAAATAGTTACATCTAGTATTTATATTTTAAGTTTCAACAAATTTCAGCTCAGAAGTAATTCCCTATTCCAAATGTCATGCAGTATTTGTATATGTTGTCCTCTAGACCTAAGCATCTCCAAGTTCAGAATCTAGCCATAAATGCATATTCTACAAGTCACAACATCAACACAAATCAGCAAACCACAGTTGCACCAGCAAAATTCCCATCCATCTCCCTTTTTAACAATTATCTTTTTCCAACTTTGATCCGATCTCCTACAAAGTCGCCACTAGATTCTCCAACAAACAATCAAACAAACAAAATTTAATAAACCAAAACGAAACACACCAAAACCACATACCTCGATAATCTCTCCACCACAACCACATGGCGATCTCCACGCATCGCCGCAATAATCTCACCGGCTTACATCCATCAGCATCATCAAAGTCAATCTCAAACTCAAACATCCACTCAGTGTATACCGAGAACGGAAACGCGTTTAAATCCATCAGAATGAGAGTCTGCTTCTCCTTCGCCGCATATGCGAAAGCCCTAATCGATCATCTCATCACGAACTGCAACGTTCCGGTCCATCAAGGATTAACCGACGATGAGTTTCGACTAATCGAAACTGCTCTCAGCCTTCGATTCCCTCCTGATCTACGATCGATTCTAAGCGAAGGTCTTCCCGTCGGCGCAGGATTTCCAAACTGGCGATCGGCGTCAAAACAGCAGTTACAGCTCCTGATCAACCTACCGATCCTCGGGATATGTAAATCGGTTCGCGATGGTAGGTTCTGGATGAATGGATGGGGAGTAAAGCCGCGAGATCGGGATAAGGCGGTGGAGTTGGCGGAGAGGAAGCTGAGAGCAGCGCCGATGTTGATTCCGGTGTATAAAACGTTTTACATACCATCGGAGCCGAACCTGGCGGGGAATCCAGTTTTCGAAGTGATCGGCGGTGATGTAAACGTCGCTGGATTTGACATAGCTGGATTTTTCGAACGGAGAGTGGAGTTCAGTGATCGGCGAGTGATTGCGCCGCCGTGGAAAGCAACGGAAGCGAGGAAGGTGAATACGTGGACGGAGATGGCGGAGGTAAATAGAGGAGGGAGCGGCGGTTGGTGGTGGTGGTTGTGCGACGGAGAGTTTGGGAATGGGTTGGAAGAGGCATTTTGGAGATTGAGAGATGGAGGGTGGGATTTGGATGAGGTTGAAGAGATGATGAGAATGGACGGTCAGGATTGCGTAGATAAGGTCGGTCAGTTTGAAATGGACGGCCAATTTCGCTTGGATAAAAATGATCAATTTGAAATGGACGGTCAGGATTGTGTGAATAAAGTTGATCATTTTGAAATGGACGGTGCAGATCGCGTGGATAAGATTCATCGTTCTGAAATGGACGATCGAGATCACGTAGATGGGATTGAAATGGAGGGTGAGGATGGGATGATGAAGGGGAGGCTGTGTGAGTTGTTAATTAAAAGTAGATGGAGGGTTAATGATGCCATTTACTCGTTGGATTTGGGTAATGGGATGTGATTAGGGTTTAATAGTTTTTGTAGGAATTGTAAATGAGAATTGATTTAGCATTTAATTAGTTGAAAATGTAACTATGGATTATCAAATATTAGTTTAGTATTATTTTGTTAGAGTGAAGCTAGTATTTTTGTTAAAGCTAATTTAATTATTCGTAAAATGTGTGGTGCAAATGTATCATAGAAAAATGCAATATTTGAAAAATCTGAAATAGAAGTTAGAACAGTCTGTGTAAGGAAAATAAAAAAGGACAACCGATTATCAAGTATTTTTATATTTCACAACATTATTAGCGAAATGGCTTACATTCTTACATGACCATTTTTCACGAAATACTACGAATGATTTTCTGTAATTAACCCAATAATACTTGATTGTCATATACAATCAATATGTAGGTGTCACCAATGTAACAACTAAGCCAGGTCTCTCTAATTTGGCGCCTTCATCAAAATCCAACTAGTTGGAGTGGACCATTCAAAAACAAGGTTTTCACATGTCCAAATATCCCTAATTGTGATACAGGACCACGTGACCATTTCTCAAAATATTTCCACCAATGAAAACCCCTTCTGAACAAAACGCAAAAGCCCTAACATCAATCAGAAACCCATGATTATTGGGTTTTCTATGTGCCCCAAATGTTGCTAAAATAGGGAGACACCCTTGTCCTGTTGGACCAATTTCCTTAATTATGTACCGTATGTTCGATGCGATGATATAGAAGCCTTGGCAGCATCCTATTTTTGATTTCGGCAAAATAGTTTCAATCATGTGTATCATGAATTTGATCTCCAATACGTGTTTATTTGCAGTTTCATCATCCTTTTTTAGCAAATTTTTCATTCAAAACTTCGTAGATTATAATAAACAATGTCAAAATGATGTCATTTTGATGCTCTCAGTAAATAATTGCGAAACAAATAACTTTTAAGTCAAATTTTTAAACAAAGCTTTGAAAAACTAAATTGCTTAAAAAAATTAAATGCCTAAAATGAAATTCATAACACTAAATTTTAGCATGACCTCTGTTACTCTCAGGAAAAATTATTATTCATAAAAGAATTCAATTAAATGGAAGTTTCATAAACAGTTAACAAATGGAGGGTGGGAGAGTGCAAATTAATACTGGCCGACATGACACAAGAGGGCCCTTTAAATTAGTGTGTGGAGACATATGGGACATACCCACCTCCCAAGGTCCCAATTCTTGCATGGGCTTTGTGGTTCATATGGCCACCTTCAGTACAATTTCCTGTCGGTCTGTTTTTTATTTTCCAATCTAAACTTTCCTTATAATTTGTGCCTTTGTTACCAACCTTGAGAATTGTTAAATATGGTATCCATTAATTGTGCTCAATTAAATGACTTTTAATACCCATTGCTTGGAAAATATTCGAATCTTAAAAACTACGAAATAATTAGTTTGAGAATTCCTGGTATTTTAAATTATTTTCAAACATAATCATTCACACAAGAAAGTACAATTTGGTACTTAAAATGTTTGTGATACCAATGAGACATGATTATACAATCAATGACTTTTAATTTTAAGGTAAAAATGCATGCGAGATTTATGAAAAAAGCTAACGTGGTTTGTTTTGATTAGGCACTAATACAAAAACAAAGCAACATTAATTACATGGGAAATATCACCATCTTAAAAATAAAGAATCAACTAATCAGAAAATTAGTGATCATTAAAATGTGTTGTATCAGGAAAATGATACTGCTAATAACTGAATAATTAAGTAGAATGAATCATGGGTGTATGTGAGCCAATTAAAAAAATAATTTGGAATCTTTGTAATTGATTAGTTTAATGATGTTTGCATGGCCATTAATCCTAACCTAACGTTGTTTTTCCTATATATAGTTAAAGTTTTCTTCATTACATTTCATCAATTACTAGACACATTACACATCTTCATCCATTTCACACTTCTTTGTTCTTACTGATTATCCTTTAAAGGAATCTCTCATCATCAGTCCAAATCAAGATCTGAGTCATTCTCTATTTGACATGGATATGATGCTATCAAAGAAAGCTACATGCAACTCTCATGGACAAGATTCATCATACTTTCAAGGATGGGAAGAGTATGAGAAGAATCCATATGATGAACTCAATAATCCTGCCGGAATCATACAAATGGGTCTTGCAGAAAATCAGGTAATGTTTTGTTAAACATATGTTTTCATTTCGATAATCAAAATATTTGATATTTGATGTTAAGAATGTTATGGAATTTCAAATTTACATAGAATTGTTGTTTTCCATTTCAGCTATCGTTTGATCTTCTCGAGTCATGGCTAGCTAACAATCCGGAGCCAGCGTCGTTCAAAAGAAGCGGGAAGTCAATCTTTAGGGAACTTGCACTCTTCCAAGATTATCATGGCCTTCCTGAATTCAAAAGGGTATTTGATAATCTTAATATTCAGTTTTTATCATCATGTAGTTTTTGAAACTTGGACTTATGTTATTGTTACTTATTGACAGGCATTGGCTGAATTCATGGCTGAGATCAGAGGAAACAAGGTCCATTTTGAACCTAACAAACTTGTCCTCACCGCCGGCGCAACCTCGGCGAACGAGACGCTAATTTTTTGCCTTGCTGAGAAAGGGGACGCCATCTTGATTCCAACACCTTACTATCCAGGGTAAGTGTCAACATCTTTAGTGCATGTTGTGATTGTTTATCATGTGTGCACCGACAATGAGTTTCTATGAAATTTCCTTTCTCAATATAAGCTAATAAATGATTTATTCACCCATTTTATATTATTTGATTTATAGTTTGATTTTGTGGACAGTTTTGATAGAGACCTGAAGTGGAGGACCGGAGTTGAAATTGTACCAATTCATTGCACAAGCTCTAATGATTTCCAAATCACTCAATCAGCCCTGGAAGAAGCTTATTTTGAGGCCAAGACCCGAAACCTTAGAGTTAAGGGAGTCCTTGTCACAAATCCATCAAACCCTTTGGGCACCACCTTAAGGAGATCCGAGCTTGACTCGGTACTAAACTTCATTTCTTCCAAGGATATTCATCTAATCAGTGATGAGATTTATTCCGGAACAGTTTTTGACTCACCTGATTTTGTGAGTATCATGGAAGTATTGAAGGATAGGAACTTGGAGGGGTCGGATACCTCAAACCGGGTCCATGTTGTGTATAGCCTTTCCAAGGATTTGGGTCTTCCAGGGTTCCGAATTGGAGCTATTTATTCAAATGATAGTATGGTGGTTGGTGCAGCTACAAAAATGTCTAGCTTTGGTCTGATATCATCTCAAACACAATACTTACTATCAGCTTTGTTGTCTGATAAGAAATTTACATCCAACTACTTAACTGAAAATCGAAAGAGGCTTCAACAGCGTCACAACATGCTCGTTGCTGGCCTAGAGAATGCCGGCATTGGTTGCTTGAAAAGCAACTCCAGCCTTTTTTGTTGGGTGGACATGAGACATTTACTCTCTACAAAGACATTCGCAGCTGAGATGGACTTATGGAAGAAAATATTATTTCAAGTCGGATTAAACGTCTCACCCGGAGCTTCTTGCCATTGCCAAGAACCCGGTTGGTTTCGCATGTGCTTTGCTAACATGTCCAAAGAAACACTAGATCTCGCCATGGATAGGTTAGAGACTTTTGTCAACTCATATAACAGAGTTAAAACGAGTTACAAGAATTCAAGAATAATGTCAAGATCAAGAACCGCTTCTCTCACTAAATGGGTTTCTCATTTCTCTTTCGATGAGCATGTAGCTCATGAAGAAAGGTAAATTGGACTGTTTCGCCGTGTACATCCAGACGATTTACATCGGTGTGTAGTTTCATTTTTTCCCATTAGGGTTTGATCATGCATGAACGTTTGTTTGTTTGTGCATGCTTCTTGTAAACCAACTCTGTTTTTTCAAGAGGTTTTTACACACTGCATCCGCTTCTCGGTTTGATAGTTCTTGTATCGCTATTGTAAATCTCTCTTGAAAATTTTCGAGTGTGCTCTTACGTTTTGAAATATATTCGGTGATTTTTGCTCGTTGTAAACTTATCGTACGAGAATACAAATTGTTTTTTAATTAATTAGGTGTCTGTCTTTGCAAAAACACAGACGATTGAATTATTTATCACTATCTTACGACTATTTATCAATCCTCTTTGAACTTTCCCATTTTTCAATATACAGTGCACATTTGCTGTAACCCATTATTTTTATTTCGACTGCAAATTTTAATCAACTAGGGTTTAAAATGCTTGCATGTTGGGATCATGGTGATCGAGTCTTTATCTTCTTCTTTTCGGAGTTTGGAAAAAGGCAGGCATGCCAGATCATTAAAAAGGAAACCATGCTATATTAAACTAGCTAGATATCTTTAGGTTTTGCTTGATCACAAATGCAATGACAAACCTTAGCAATAATCACTTATCACAAACAAGACAGCATTTGTTTTTTGTGAATTGTTGTCGAGCTTTTCTTTAAATCATAATGCGTGTAACTAATATCATGTGCGTAGTTGTTCACCTACAAATGTTGTCCATAATATGTATAACTTGATGACGATATTAAGTCCTTTACAGATAGATTTTTTGTTTTTGTCAGCATATGATAAAATACTAATTATTGATCTATTCTTTATTATTAATTATTTTCAAAAATAAGTCGGTTTTAAGCTAACTATTTATTTATCTCTAAATTCGCTGGCGAACGTATTTGACCGATCTTGGTCACGAGCCGATAGATGTGAATTTGATTCACATCCCAACCTAAATTTCGAGGTACAATTGAAGTCAACAAACTATGAATGCAATATGTGAGAGTGAAACCAATATGGTGGTCATGTGGGATTCACATGAAGGGGAGGCGGCAATGCACATGGACTGAAGGGAACATAGAACATCTGCATCACATTAACAAAATGTTACATTCGAACACTGCTAATGGTAGGGCGACTTCTCTAGTCAAGTTTTCCAATTGCTCATCTTCATTTTGATGAACAAGTTATGACACGAAGGACAGACTGGAACATGCTTGATCAACTTGGACAAACTAGCAATCAATGCATGCTTCTCAACTAAGTCGGTCTAGTTGACATTTAAATTGTTAGTACATGTTTCACGTTGCATGTTACATGTGCTTCTGCCTTTCGATTTTCAGTCAACAATTTTAATTATTTTTGTCGCTCTCTGGTCTATATTTTCTCAATCATATGATCAAGATAGAATAAAATTCAAAAAATACATGTAAATAAATGTAGGATTGCGAGACACGATTTCTACCGATTACTAATAATTCAATGGATGATATTTAATTCAAAATAAACCGTCAAACTCAACCGATAGAGTTTTTGTAAATACAATAGTTCATTTAATAAAAATTAACTCTAATCCTAACTATCGAATTATCAAAATCAAACGTTAAAATTAAGTCATTTATCATCACAATAATATAATGTTTTTTTAATCTTAACCCGATCAAAATATTATAAAATTTAGATAATATTATGAAAATAATATGAAAATGTAAAAAAGGGATTTTTGAAAACAATCTACAGCCAAACACTCTCTAACCAGGATTATTTACATCCCGGATTAAACTTATCCTCGTTTAGGGATAAGCTCCGTACCATCGTCACTCACTCCCCTCCATCTTACTCTCTCTGTTTCTCTCTCTTCTGTCTCTGCATCTCCATCCATTTCCCAACTCTCTTTCCTTCCCAAAGCGGTGCTTTTTAGCACTAAACTTCTGGAACAGACTAAAATGCGCCTTCTTCTTTTCCAACAACAATCCAGCTATCTGTAATCAATCCATCTACGTAAAAAGATTCAATCTTTAAGATGCAGCAGTTGAACTTGAATCAGGAGTTGCTGGTTTAATGGAGTTTGTGACAAAGCTCAAGTCGAATAAATCAGTCAAAGATGCTAAAGTAAGTGATGCAATGCTGCTGAGTGGTGTTGTGATGCTGATCAGCTCAGATCTGGGTCGCTGGTGTATGAAGATGATAAGAACATGCTCAGCTTCTCATCTGAGAATAGGGCTCAAAACGCTGCGTTTCAGCTCTGTTATCCTCAGTCTTTGTACTCCAGAAGTTCAGCTCAGTTGCTCTTAGGACATTTTTGTAAACCACTAAACCTTTGCTGAAATCATTGATTGTTTTTTGGTTGTGGTTTTGAGATTGGATTGGTTTGGATTGGAATGGGATGTGGCCATGTGGGTAGGGTTTTAATTTGTGTTTGATTGATGGGGGTTGATAAAAATCTGATCTTTGGAAGGTTCATTTCTTGCCCAATTGACACTTTTGGATATGTTTTGGGTTTCAATTGAACTGTCATTCTTTTTGGGGTAAAATTGATAAGGTTGGATTTCTGTTTATTGAGTTTTTATGACATGGTTTTGTTGCAGGTGATTTTGGTGCAGCTGGTACCTTAAATTCTACAAACATGCATGTCCCATTTTCTGGTGCAAGGCAGCTATTTACTCAAACACAGTGGTTTGAGCTGGAGCAGCAAGCATTGATTTACAAATACATAGCTGCAAACGTATCAGTTCCGTCTAATTTGATCCTTCGATCAAGAAGTCCTTCAATCCATGGGGATTGTCTGCTAATGGGTCTTTGTCCTCTAGCTCAAGTAAGCTCCTTTGTTCAACTGCTTTATATTTTTGTATTAAACTGGATCTAATCTTTAGCTTAAAGATACGAATATTGCCCATGTGCGAGTAGTGATTTTGCTTGTATTAGTTTATTACATGTGTAACAAGATCTTTATTGTTATATTGTTCTCTTCGTCATAGGCCTTACAATATATGAACTGGTGTTGTGGAAAATATTGCCTTTATTTTGATACCAACTTTTATTTTTGTAGTTGGGTGGGGGCCTTTCCATCTCGGCTTTCCTGGCAGCACGGATCCTGAGCCAGGGAGGTGTCGCAGAACAGATGGAAAAAATGGCGCTGCGCAAAAGATGCAGTGCACGGTCATAAGTACTGTGATATAAGCATCTAAACAGAGGCCGTCATCGTTCAAGAAAGCCTGTGGAAGGTCAGAAACCTGACCAATCTGTCACTCGTGGGACTACTTTTGCCAGAGCGGTGCCGATGGCTTCGTCACTGTCCAAAGCCTCGGTAGTAGTACCTAGTGACAGTTGTGCCAATGCCAATGGGCTGCACTCGAATGTCAATCCATCTACGAACTCGTGGCGAAAAGGTAATCAATAACACTCTTCTCGTTCGAGTTTGTTAGTGAATACCGACCAGGCATGAACATCCCTTTGAAGCGAAATTTACTTGCAATTTTTCGTGTTTTCTCAGGACACTAGATCTTCAAGGTATATCAGTGTTGTCACCTAATATCAGCTCGAGTTATAAAGAAGCTTCATTTGCTATCCCGAAACCTAAAGATCCATTTGAAGAATCATATCAATCCGAGTTTGGATTCGTCTCATCAGACTACCTTCAAAATCCTTGCAAGAACTACAAAAATTCTTTCATGAACTTCAGTGATAACGAATCCCAAGACCAGCATCAACTGAGGCAATTCATGAAAGACTGGCCTAAAGAGCAGTCAGAACACTCAAACATCTCGTGGCAGGAAGAGAATATGAAACCTGACTGGACTAAACTCTCAATGTCCATCCCTATGGTTTCCTCCGGCTTCTCATCATCTGCCTCTTCTCCAACACACGATCGGCTTGTATTGTCTCCACTAAGACTAGGCCGTGAGTTTCATCAAAATGAAATGGGACTGGATTTGGTTACTAACGAGTTCACCAGGTCATCCTATTCACCATGGGGAAGCTCAGCAGGAGGTCCACTAGGTGAAGTGCTCAAGACAAGCTCAAATAAACGAGTTCTTAACGAGAAGAACCCTCCAGCTCTTAACTTAATGACCAAAGGATGGGACAGCTCCAAAGCTCAGTTTGAACCTTCTCCTACTGGGTACTTTTTAAGTCTACATTTGGTTCAGTATCGAACAGCAGTTCAGGAAGCAGCCCCAGAACTAGCGATGTTGGAAGCCTTGGTAACCATGCTCCTGGTTCTAGTCTGATGAACTCGCACCCATTCGCATGAAACAGCCATCCTGAACGGAAAAGAATTAACCGCTGCCAGTTCATTCCATGCCAGCTTTCTTCATCTTTTATCAGCCTGTTGTTGTTGTTTTGTATCTTTAAATTAACAATGTAACTTTTCAGACAACTCTAAGAAATTTCATGCATGGCCTTGTTTTCCTATCCTCAATTCACAATGTCAGTTTGCTCTTAAATTTTCGATAGATTATCAAACACAAGCGTAAGCGGATACATCGAAAATCATGTAAACGTCTATATACATCTGACAAAGAAGCTAAAAACTAAGCATATCAATAGCTCTAGATGGAACAAAGAGCCAAGGACCATTGAGTAGATGCAAGCACAAAGAAATGCATATTGTTGCGACAACAGATGTCTTTGTAGATACATACCTGACAACCTCAACACCTCTGTCGATGACTTCCACATGGATAATATCTATGCTCTTCTTTAAAGCCTCGTACAGCCTCTCTAACATTAGAGTTAAAAATGATCTCACTGTTTCAAATGTGACTCTTCCTGTAACATCAAGAACGAATCTTCGATTGCTAGGGATGGCTAATGTAGACGATACTTTACTAATCCACCCTTTTTGAGTCTTGCTACTCTCGTCGAATGATTTTCTTCTCTTGAGCGCTGTTGATATGACTTCTAACCCATTTAGCACTTGCTTTGGGCTATTAGTGAAAAAACTAGAACCACGGTTTTCATGTGAATCTGAATCAGTTAAAACTTCATGAGATGTCTTTATGAAAGTCTCAACCGCTCCATTGCAGACTTGAACTAACATTTCTTTCACTTTCCCTTCATGTTTGGGATTTGTCAGCCCTGCTACCATTTCATCACACGTGTTGATATGCATCGTCTTCTCTAAATATACCGTGACTGCCGTGCTAATGAGCATTTGTATACATTCACCAATCACCTCTTTTCCCCGGTCGCTACAGACAACAGGAACCCACCACGGATTTTCAGACGCATCCTCCTTGCTCGGATCATTAACCTTATTGCTCGCATAAAACCCCATCACTAAATTCCTCGCAAAACTTCCCACCACGACGGAAACAAAGCCAGACCCGGCTTCACTAAACATCCTATCCATAACCTGATCTACAAAACTCGATCCTCCAAAGTCTTTCTCCCCACTTATTTCATCCCGATATCCTCGCAACATTCCAACCATCAACGCACCAGTAAATTTACTAACAACCCCTGAAAACTCATTAGAGCTCACAATCTTAGTAACCTGCCTGAAACTCTTCGGAACTTCATCACTCTCAGACTGCAGATACTCCTTCAAATCCCTTGACAAAATCCCAACCGCCTCAGCAGAATCAGACACTGCTTCAGCAACAGAAACCAAAGCTCCTAAAATCCGGACCAATTTCTGTCTCTTCCTCGCCACAGCTGGAGACTGATAGATCCTGTATACACCATAGCTTGAAAACCCTAAAGCCGCCATTATTACAACCCATTTCCTCTTCCTTAAAGAGTAATCCAGCCCTTTACTCACCAATCCAAACTCCATCGTAATCAAATATCAAAACCCTCAAGACTCGAACTTTCCAACTGCTCAATCTTCCCAACTGCTGCTGCACTACATCAAGCCCTAGCACCCAAAATTCAATCAAACTGACAAACAATCAAATTCTAAACCCTAATCAACATTTGAAGACACAAACTTGTCAACAGGTCTGCCCTAAACCAAAACCTAATCTCCCAAAACAATGAAATCTAACGAAACCATAAAATCGAAATGAACAGACCCAATTCGTCCAAAGGTTGAAACTTTTCCTCAAAGGGTCATAGAAACTGGATTTAGGGATTGGATAAATGCGATGACGACACGGCAAGGAGACTGGATATTATGGCAATGGATAGGTTGTCTTGATCGAGTGCTTCAGTTTTTGCGGCTTCTCGATTTGGGTAATCAAGGGTTCAGATTGGATAGGAACAATGCATGGGAAACAGAGCTTGATGTCGCGTGGCGGGTAGGGTTGGAAGTCTCGTGATGAGATGATGATGGTACTAAATTTAGCGGATAAGGTCGTTGGACTTGTCGCTCTGTTTCTGCTTGCAAACTCATTCAAGACATTATCCGTGAAGTAACTTCAACAAAACGGCACCGTTCGGTTATCAAGTAAAAAAACGACGCAGTTTCGACCTTCAGTCTTTGAGTCTTCCTTCAATCCTTCCGATCTAGACAGCTCCGAACTGTTATCGTCTAATCCTATCTCGGCAATGCTTCTAAAACTCCGACCATGGATTTCCCGACCTGTGTTTCCGACACCCATTTCAACCTTAACCCAAAAGGTCCAACCTTTTCACCTAACTCTTCAGCCAAAAATGTCCACTTCGGCAGCATCACAAAACCCTAATCAGATAAAAACATCAAAATCAAACGAGTCAAACTTGATAAAAAAGTTCTTGTTCATCCCGCCGGGAGTGGAAGCAGAAGAGGTGACAGAGAAGATGGTGTTGCCAGGTTCAAACATAGTGATAGGGCCGTACGCGGGTCATGCACAGATTAAGGAGATTGAGTTTGTGAAGAGTAGTAATAGGGCTAAGGATTGTCCGAAAGATGAGCGGCCGGAGTTTGCGATTTTGGGTCGGTCGAATGTTGGGAAAAGCTCGTTGATTAATACTCTTGTTAAGAGGAAGGAGGTGGCTCTTACTTCTAAGAAACCTGGTCTGTTTTTAGGAATTAGGGGTTTAGGATTTGATTTACACTCCTGTTTTTCTTGATTTTTTAGATTGGGATTGTGATTTTTGTTGTGTTTTTGCAGGGAAGACGCAGCTTATTAATCATTTTTTGGTGAACAAGAGTTGGTATTTTGTGGACTTGCCAGGTTACGGGTGAGCTTCTTAAGTTTACTTACTAGTTTGAAGATTTTATTGTTTTCTGAATCGGAACCCAGGCTGGTTCTGCTTGTGTGGTCTAATGTGGCGATTTTTGGATGCTCTTCTTGGTTATTTTCTTTCAGTTGTTTGTTGTCTTTAAGCATTCTTCTGATTTTTATTTACTTCAATCATATTTAAAAGTTAAAGGTCGATGAAAATTTTTGTGAATTTTAGATGTGAAGCGTTAGAGACATGGGTTGATTTTGTTGTGTGATTGTCTTGTTAGAAGCTTCGTGTTGGATTGAAGTACAAAGGTGTCTTGACTTGGTTACAGTTTTTTTCTGTCAGTTTGAATTTTTGTGGCTCTACATGGTGCAATTGGTGATACATTTTCATTGCTCAGATCATTTAAGCTTATTAAATCTGCATGCAACAGTCTACTGCATTACTTTTCCAAGTTTGTCTGAAAAACCTGAACAACTCTCTAAGAATGTGACTGGCTTGTCTTTAAATTTTGAACTTGTAAGTTTGAGTTGGACTTGGGAAAATAGACGTATGATTAACTCGTTTTCTGAACTGCGCTGTTCGAAATACTTATGCTCGAATTATTCCTGTTTCAGGTTTGCAACGGCCTCAGAATCGGACAGAATGGACTGGTCTGCGTTCACGAAAGGGTATTTTCTAAATAGAGAAACATTAGTTGCTGTGTTATTACTAATTGACGCCACCATTCCACCAAAAAGGATCGATATTGACTGTGCCAATTGGCTCGGAAGAAACAATGTAAGTGTGCACTACCCCTCCCCAATCCATCTCTCACCTCTGGATCATTTCTATGAAGAAAATTAATTTTTTTTTAATTTTTTTAATTTTTTTTGGATATGATCAGATTCCAATGACAATTGTCTTCACCAAGTGCGACAAAATGAAGGGTAAAGGCAAAAAACCTGAAGAGACGATAGGAGCATTTCAAGATTTCATGAAAGAAAATTACAAGCAGCACCCTCCGTGGATCATGACCAGCAGCGTCTCTGGTTTGGGTCGAGATGAGCTTCTTTTGCACATGTCTCAGCTAAGAAATTATTGGGATCAGTAGCAAGCACTGTAAAACTTCAGTACATTTTTGAAACTTCCTCATCAGATACATGTATTAAGTGATTTACTATATCTTTAGGAAAAGTGTCAATAGGACCAAGAAAATGTGCAACAAATCTGTTTCAAAATATTCCATCTTTATAAAATATTGTAAATTTAGAATGTCATTGTCACAAAATCTCCAAAAGAAGAAGTGAATTACAATGTTCAGGCTTTTTCAGACGAATTTTTATTACGAAATGACTACAACTAAATTATCTTATGCATTGAATATATTGACGCGTCTTCATTCTATTTTACAACGCATAAAAATAGCAAATTTCTTACCATTGAAGTACAAAAAACAAAAAATCTTCACATTTTTTGTCATCCAAAAATCTCATCAAATCCTCATCATCAACGTTCCATTTGTCTTATAAATCTCAAAAAACCTCGTACAGAAGTAGACAACACCCAACTAGCCGATCAGCCAACATGAGTTACCCTCCACCAAACGGCGGTATGATTATTTGTTACATGTAATTTCATCATCTATTTCAATAAAACTATTTACACTGAATGTTCTCTATTTCATATAGATAATAAAGGACAAGAACCAATGGCATATCCATACCCAGCACCAGGACAACAACCTCCTTACCCACCCCAAGGATACCCACCTCAAGGCTACCCGCCGCCCGGTCAACCAGTTTACGGAAATCCTCCTGCACCCAATGTGGTAAATGTTCAGCAGCAGCCTCAGCAGAGTGACAACTCTGGTATGGCTACAGGATGGTAAGTGTGTGTATTTTTAAACTCAACATTTTTGTATATATATTATGTCATGACTTGAATGTTTTGTCTATATATTTTTGTTTTGTTAATGTTTTATTGTTGTTTAATGTATTTAGCTTGGCGGGTTTGTGTTGCTGTTGTGCCCTTGAGTTGTGGTGCTGCGACATTTGCTTCTAAAAAAACACATTGATGGAGAAATAGCTGTGTGCTTTAAATTCTAATGCAATGTCAAAACGTGTTATTTCAACATTTAAATCTCAGTTCCAAAATGATGACTTCTTCTCAAACAAATCTGCTTAACAAATCTGGACGTCAAGATTTATTCCATAAATTCACAAAAGCATTCTTCTTCAAAAAAATCATTTTTTCTTTTACTATAAAAAAGTTGGGACGTAATTCCAATTGCAGTAAGAATTTCAATTACAATGTACATAAAATCGACTACAACATATATAGAAAAACGCGTATTTCAATTAATGTAACCGCGTAGTCACCATTATTCAAATTCACTTATTTTTTTCATCTCAAAAATCTCATTTAAAACCCATCAAACTTTTCATGCTATAAATCAGACAACCTCGTACTCATAATCAGACACTCTCGTACAAGGGGCATTCTCAGAGAGACAAGTTAAGATGAGTTACCCACCACCTCCTCCACAAGGCCGTAATGAACCTTACCTAACTCAACATCTTATGATCATGTTGAATATGTTGTTGTTTTTGTGTCTGGTGGTTTTATTTTGATATTTGATTCATGTAGAGTATCCACCACCGGGATACCCGGTTCAGGGCTACGGCTACCCGTCTGCTCAACCGGTTTATGGTGCTCCTCTTCCTCCTACTACCGTGTACGTTCAGAATCCTCCTCCACAAAACAACTCCAGCGTGACAGAAGGATTGTATGTTTTTCATCTTTTGTAAAAGACTGTTTTTCTTTTCGGATTTAGGGTCGAACGGTGTTTTTATTATTGTTTTTTGTGATTCAGCTTAGCAGGGCTCTGTTGTTGCTTTGCCTGCGAGCTGTGCTGCTGTGACATTTGCTTTTAGAAGACGGAGATGGAAGAATGCTTGTTGTTTCTTAACCATTCAATACTGCATTGTCATCAGTCTGAACATTTGGTGATATAGAGTGTGTAATATATCAGTAGAGATTACTTACATTAAGATATTGGATATGAAAACGTCTTTTATTGATAGAGAGTTGAAAAGAAAATGAGAGTTGAATTTTATCACAAACTATCAAGATTTATTGAGAGTAAAACACACATCAAATAGAGCTTAAATTAAGCATCACTACTACAATGCAGAGTAGTGGAGGCCGTTGGTTGTTTGCTATCATAATTTGAGTTCCGATACGAAGAGGAGAGATTCTAATTAGGCACTTTGGGAAGGTCCTTCTTCAGCTTTCGGAGGGCCTTTCCACTTGAAATTGTCTGCATACGCCTTGGGCTGCACGGAAAAGGAGTTACATTAAGTAGATTAAAGCATAACAACACGAAACTTTTTACAAAAACCAGGTTCAACAGAGACAAAAAAATAGAAAACAGTCAGTCAAGGATTGGGAGATAACATGGGAAAACGATAAACCAGACGAGCAATTTGTGAGATAAAAGAAGAATAGTCACCGACTTTTAATATAGGGGTATGCCTCTTCTTGACCTGCAATATAATGGAATGGTAATTATTTTTTAAGTTTGGTTCTAAAAGACTGACTATGTGGAGCTAATTCGTGGAACGCAATGCGAGGTATACGTATAAAAGAAAACGAAAAAATCTAGCAAGGCATACCACGTAGTTCCAGCCATGTTTTTCTGCAAATGCTTTTGCAGCTTCTTCACTATCAAATGATAAAGCAGCATCACCCACATTGGCATACGGATCACCTGTGGATGTCCATCCCATCAAAGGATTTTCCCACCTGTAAATTTAATAAGTAAATGTCTCCTTTTCTTACGTAATAAATAAACCAAATGATGATTAGTGGTAGTAAGATATCGAATTGTTTCAGACTTGAATGTAAACTAAATGACAGATCAAAAGTCTTCGGCTGAGGGATGCCACACCATCTACACTAACACTGTTGATCTATATAATGAACAAATGCAGCAACCAATACCAAACAATCACCTCCGAGCAACAATCAAGGCGCGAAAGAACAACAATTGAGCAACACCAAACTCATTAAAATGAGTTCCTTACATAAGCGAAATTGCACAAAGCACCATGGCAAGAATCACCACATCATCAAAGAATGAACGCATTAAAATTTTATAGCAAGCCTGCAAATGACCTCTCAAAAAAGCCAACAACATAACAGAAAACATCCTCAAACTAAATAACCGAATAACAATCCTTACTTTTGAGTTGACACAAAATTGATCTTCCACTTTCCAAGTTTTCCCGACCCTTGCTGTGTCGCAGTTCTTGCAGGCGAATATATAATAACCTATTAAAATGAACTCCTTCAACATATTGTATAATTGCTTCAACAAAACATTCAAAAGTTATAGGATGTAACTTTTACTATCAGTTCTTAAACTAATTGTTCAAAAATCTATTCTACCAAGAACTTATCATTCCCAAACACAAGATTAGAAAACCCAATTCAATCAAATTTCCCAAATCGCATATCTCATAGTAAAAAATCGTACCTTTCTGCGAAGATGTTCTTCGGGAATCCCGGAGACCATACCAATCTCTCCTGGCTGAAATTTCTCCACAAGAGCATCGGTCGAGAAGGGTCGGAGAAGAGAACTCAAATTTCGAGCTGGGCGCGATGCACTTCGAATCAAATTCGCCATTTTCAGTCTACTATCGATCGATCGATGGATTTGGATGAAACAAATTGCTCGGAATACTCCAGAAAATGCCTAATTTTAGGGACGAGAAGTTTATAGAAAATTACACATTGATGATTGAAGTTTTAATTAATTACATATGCGTCCCTTAGGTTACGTCAATATTTTAAAATTACATTCCGTTCATTATGAAAACTTGTAAAACATGTAAAATCATAATAAGAATAATGAAAATTTAGAAATAAAAGCTTGGAATTTTACAGAGAGAATAGAAGCTATGGTACATTTGAGGTGTGCAAGATAACACAACCTATTGGCACTCAGAATGGGAAACCAGAATTCTGCCATGGGCACAACACAAGCAGAAAGTTTTATAATCGCAATCGTGCGGGGTTAATTTTTGGATTTAGAATGCTTCACTAGCCAATCGATGACAGAGTCAATGTTGGTTGAGTTTTTGCAAGATATCATATAGCAGCAGACTTCCCTGTCCGTGATCGATTTGAGATCCCTACACATAATTTTAAAGAAATTAAACAATATGTCTTAGGTGTTGATAGTATAAAGCTTATTATGTGTTGTGTTGGAGAAACTTACATTTGGTCTACGAGAGATTCCTTGGACAAAGATCCAGGTTTGTCGATCTTGTTTCCAAGAACCAGTAACGGAATACCATTCAGCGCAGGCTTGTTCAACAGATCATGGAGTTCACTTTTGGAAATATTCAGGTTGTCAGAATCAGCTGCGTCAACTACATATCTGCGAATGATGTTCGGATTAAACATTTAAACAATTGCGCCAACATAAATGAAATAAAAATATGAGCATCCTTCAGTAAGCTAAATCCTTACACGATAGCAGAGACACCACGACAATATCGCTCCCACATACTGCGGAATCTAGGTTGGCCTCCGAGATCCCAAAGCTTTATTGTAACGTTTCCTTTTGTTACCTTCCTCATGTTAAATCCCACCTGATGGCCAAGTATCCTCTTTCATTAGAACTATCAACACTAAATCTACATTTACTGGTAACTTAAACAGTGTTTATAAATCACTAACCGTAGGAATCATATCTTCACTGTATCCACCAGTCTGATACAAGAACATGTGAAAGTTACCATAGTAGCCCAAGCAATTAGTAGATAATAGTAACAATAAGTATTTTTGAGTTGACTTGACTTACAGCAACAACATTGACTAATGAAGTCTTGCCAGCATTCTGAAGACCAATTAGAGATAATTCCATTTCTTGCTTAAATAGCAGGCTGGCCAACACAGTACAACATCCAATGAGGTAGATAACTTAGGAATGAAGAAAATTTTGGTCCATCAATATCACAATTCACAACCAAAAAATTAACAAATAGCCACGCAGCGACATAATATGAAAGAGAGTCAAGTGCGAGCAAGACTAATAACATCACAGAGGAGTTAGATGTGGATTTTGAATACTAAGTATGTTTTTGTTCAAGCGACTTGATAATTTATTACTTATAATGATATAAAGGTCAAACAGCACACGAGTACACCAGACTGTACGGCGTACGTTATATCAACGAATCTAAGGTGAAACAAATTTGAGAAACAAACAAATCTTAATACAAAAACTATTTTTATTGATAATTTAACTAAACGATTTAACAGAATAGACAGATGCATCCGTGATAACAATGAAACAATCTTAGCTTTCTACTCTCGTCAACAATTTTTAACAACATCCAGTACATCCATGAGTACAAACGAATACATAACTGCGACATTGCACCCGCAACACAAGTGCAACTTTCTTCAGCAACAAAAGATTCAAAACATTGTTCCACCAAATTTCATCAGTAAAAAAGCTCTTATAATGTATTGGTCAATTCCAAAATATCCAACAAACCACACAACCACATACTATGAAATTAAACCTAATCCAAACAATGAATGTATCATTGTACCTGGTCTGTCTACCATGTTTCCACACAGTATCAATCAATCATAAAAAAAAGACTAAGATGTGATCGATCAACAGAACCTAAACAGCTAAAAAATTGAAAGTTTTAGGGTTTCTTCACCTTCGGAGCCAATTGAGAAGAGCCTCCCACAGCCCCATCGCTAGACGATCAAATCAGACAGAGAACCGGAGATCTGATCCGACTGAGAGAAAACAAAAAACCCTAATAATTTCCACTGGAGATATCTCCGAACAGCAGCAATTTAAACCTCTGCGCAAAAATTAATACGTATTTTAGTCGGATTCGGATTTGTGTTAATGTGTAATGATTCGTGAGATGTCGTTGACCGTTGGATTTTGTTGGAGTGGAAAGAAGGACACGTGGACGGTGGAGATTGATTGTACAGGCTTGACAGATTTGGACAAACGTGAGTTGATGTAGAGTTGGAGATACGCTGGCGGACGGCGCAACTTGAAGTTAATTTGACTTTTTAAGTCAACTTTTACGTTGTCCTTCACATGACTTCGTTACCATAAATTGGCCTTTAGTTGTTAGACGACGTAGTTTATCATTCACTTGCATCAAATATTCAAATCCAACACTTGCCTTTTATGGACACTAAGAACATTAGGAGCATTCAAGTGATATAGATTTTCGATCAGTGAGGTTGCAAGGCATTACTTCCGCAAGCAATCTTTACCTCGGCGAAAAGTGATTCCTGTGGCTTCAGGCCGATATCCCTCATCTTATATAATAACTTCATAGCCTCAACATGCTGTCCGTTATGTAAGTAGCCAACAATCATCGAGTTCCAACAGGCTACATTCCTTCCATCTTGTAACAACTCAAACATTCTTCTCGCTTCTGACAATAACCCACGTTTTGAGTACATGTCTACAAGGCCACATTGAATGAAATAGTTAGAAATAGTACCCAACTTAATGACACTAGCGTGGACTTGCTTTCCACACCATCTTGTGAGGCAAGCGCTGCCACAAGCTCTGAGAACACTGGAGTATGTAAAATGGTTTATCTTCACTCCTTCACAACTCATTTTAGTAAACATGTCAATAGCATCGTCGAAATCCCCTTCATTACATTTGTTCACTATCTGTGCTGTCCAGGTAACTGTATCGCGACAAGGCAGTTGATCAAAAACAGAATCAGCTTCTTCCACGCACTGGCATTTTCCGTAGAAATTTATCAACAAACTACCGATACACGAATCGCTAGCATAACCTTGTTTAATCAGCAAACAATGCACTTGTGTCCCAAGCTCTATATCTTTTGTATGCAAACAAGCCTTAAGCACACAGTCAATTATCCACATCGGAAAATCACCCTCCCCAATTAAACCTCGCTTTACCATCGCGATAAACGCATTCAACGCTTCCTCATACTCACCCTCATCAAAACTTGAAGCGATCATTACAGCATATGAACTCAAATTCCTAGTAGGCATTTCATCAAACACTTGGCGTGCCACCTCAACAAACCCACACTCCACATTCATAAGCAACAAACGATTCAACAACAATACGGGCGGTCTAATCCTACTCTTCCTTATATGTTCCAGCAATGCTTGAGCTCCAACCAAATCACCACTCCCCGTGCACTCCTCAACCAGCTCGCTATACACATCAACTCCAATCTGCAGTCGCAATGCATCCATCAATCGCAATACGTCCGGCACATTCGTGGACCCAACTTTACTCAGTTTTTGCTTTCTGGGTCTGATTGATTTACCGATTTGGCGCGTTCGGAATGGCTTTTCTTGCACTCGAAGCGACCGATTAGGGTTAGGTTGGAGACGGATTAACAACGGACGAGCAGTCGGTTGAATTGATTTGGCGGAAAGATTGCGGCTGAGATGAGCGAGTGATGAAGCGTTGGAGTTAAATGTGAGGGATTTGGAGTCCATTTTTGCGATGGTTGAAGAAATCGAGAAGCTACAGACGTACGAGGAAAACGCGGCTCTGAAGTCTGAACAGAGCGGTTTTCTTCGTTACTGAGGCTTGATGAAATTGGACCGTATCGTGAGGGTTAAAATTGTTGACGCCGACGGGTCAATTTGGTTTGAATTAATTACGACTAAATTAGTTCAAAACGACGTTGCATTTGAAACTGAATATTATTTAGGATAATATATCTCATCAAAATAATGAAAATTTGAGTAAAACCAGTAGCATTATTATTCACAATCATCAGTGTCTCAGCTGCAATTACAGGCCAACACTTTCACTTCCTCTAATCTTTTGTACAAAATAGCAGTTTGCCATATGCTGCTGACGATCTATTTTGATAATGAAAACATAAATATTCGGACATGCAAAATACAAGGAAACAAGAAATTTCCTATCCTCAAAATCTAACCCATTACCAGGCTCGGAGTACACACGAAACAAGCATCAGTTGTTCAGGAATGAAACGGCAATCAGGATGCCATCAAGTACCCTTTTCCCTCCAAGTAGGATATAACCGTGCTAGCCAACATGTCAGGGGATGTGCAATTGCCACCTCTCTGCGTCAAGACTATCTGCATCGGTCACCAAGTGATGTTTTAGATTTTTTCAAATTTGTTTACTACGCTTTTGGAAACATATGCATTTACCTCGCTGTTTAGAGGAGCCTCGTATGGATCATCAATTCCTGTAAAACCTGTGATGCAAAAATAAATAATTTATGACATAAAATTAAACTACCATATGATGAGGAAATATTCTGATGCCTAAGAAGATTAGGCCACATTCCCGATAATGTGCTAGGAAAATGGTTCTTTAGCTTTTGAGTACCTTTTATCTTTCCAGCTCGAGCAAGCTTGTACAGCCCTTTTGGATCTCTTGACTCACAAACTGAAAGTGGCACATCCATGAAAACCTGCATTTTATGCAATTTTTCATTATAGAGAAAGGTCAATAAAGAAAACAAACTGAGCCATTTATGGTTGGTATGAACCTCGATGAACTCTCCCTCTTTCAGTAAGGAGCGGCAAGACTCGCGGTCCTTTCTATATGGAGATATAAGACTAGCAATGCAGATAACACCAGCATCGGCGAAGAGCTTTGCGACCTCACCTGTAAAATTAAAACACAAAAATTGAAAATTGAAAATAGAAAAATAAGAGCCAAACAGTTAAGAGAAATGTACACTAACCCATTCTTCTGATATTTTCAGCTCGATCTTCTGCTTTGAACCCAAGATCGCTGTTAAGACCATGACGCACATTGTCACCATCCAAGATATAAGTCAGCCTTCCTCTTGCATGCAGTCCCCGTGCTAAAGCACACGCCAAGGTACTCTTCCCTGCAATATGCACTTTCACTTATTAACCCACCACAAGTTTAAAGCTTGAACCTCAAAAAAAGAACAAACCTGAACCACTTAGTCCTGTGACCCAAATCACACATCCTCTCTGACCAAGCAATTGTTCTCGATCCTCTTTCTCTACTGAACACTTGTGCCATAGAATGTTTGACGAATTCCCAACATTAGACATTCTCGGAGGACCTGCACCTATATTCAATTCATATATCCACAAACACCAAAACCACCACAAAATTCAAATTACAATGTGAAACATCTAACCCAAAATTCAAACACCAAACTCAGAAAATTACCACACAAATCTAAAACTCTAAATTTCCCTAAAAGGTGAATCTAATCAGAAAATTCTATATCTCTATTACCAGAAGAACCATTGATACAATCAGTCTTCTCCTTCTGCAAAGCCTCACCACCATTCACAAACAATCTAGAACCTTCCATAGTCATAACAACAAGCTTTCTTCTCAACCTCACCGTCAAGATCCCACCTTTACTCATCCCCTGATTCAACCCCCTTCTCCTACAAACACCCAAAAACCCTAACTTTCCATCATCTCCTAAACACTCAGTCGCCGGCGAGTCAAGCAAGCTCCTTTCAACTCCTGTTGCATTCAGCGACATTTTTAATGATCTGGGTCGGCGACAGATTCTCAGGAGGTGAGAGAAAAACAATGGATTGGATTGGAATTTTCTGAACGGGGATATTCAAAAAAGTGTGTGGAATTGGATTGATTTAGTGGGTATTGACAACTGTAGGGCGGAATTGGAGAGATGGGTTTTGGAGATGATGGATGGAATTGAGTTAAAATGTACGGCTTTGTTCGATTGATGGATGAAGGTGAATCGAATTTAGAGCTTGATTCATCGGTTAGGAGAGAGACGAGGAGAGGTGCACAGTGGATCCCCGATTCGGTGATGCGTCGTCCTCGTCAACAAGGGTTAAGTTCTAATAGGATATTAATTATTTGTGAGACGGATGGCGTAATCTTAATTTTTGATTTGATGTTTTCCTTCCATTTTACAAAACTTTGGGTATGCCTCTAGAACTTTTTCCTGATTCATTATTTTTTATGGTTTTGTCTAAATTTTAAGGGGTAAATTGTCGGAAACCACCCATAAGTTTGGGTTTTTTCCGAAAACCACCCATAACTTTAAAAATTATAAAGTCACACCCTTATGTTTATAAAATTTGTCAGAAAACACCCATATATTTAATTTTAATTGAAATATTAATAAAAATACGAAAAAATACATAATTAATTAACAAAAATCATAAAAAAATATTTACAAAAATCAGAATATTAAATAAATAGAAATAGAAATTTGAAATGTATTCATATGATATGAATTTAAATATAAAAATTAAATCTATACAAAAATATGGCGTCTTGAAAATTATCCATATGTTTAAAATTAACCGAAATATTAACAAAAACCATAAAAAACTAATAAAAATGCTAAAAAATACATATATAATTAAAAAATCATAATTTTTTTAAAAATAAGGATATTAAATAAAATATAAAAATAAATTTTAAATGAAGTAGTACACTTTTTATTCATATGGTATGTATTAAATGTGAAAACTAAATCTATACAAAAATATGGTGTCTCACAAATTTATAAATTTTTGAAGTTTTTTATTTTTATGGTGCCACTATTAATTATGAGTTGGTATCATATTTGTAATTTTAAGACGCCATATTTTTGTATAAATTTAGTTTTCACATTTATATCAAAATTATAGCTTTCAATAGAAGAATTATAATTTGCATGTGTAGTTATTAGTTATATTGAATAAATAATAGTGTGTTATACGGTTACACTTACTACATACGCCATAATAGCGCATACAAATATAAATTTTGATATATTTTTTATATAAAAGCATACAAACACAAATTTTATTGCATATAAAGTATAGTTTAAACACTCATTTTAGGACATTAAGATTTTTTTAAAAATTTAATGGAGCAATGATGGTTGCCGGTAAATTTTTGTAATTTTCAATACGCCATATTTTTGTATAAATTCATTTTTCACATATGTATATATATCATATGAATACATTTCAATTTTATTTTTATATTTTATATTTTATATTTATTTAATATTCTTATTTTAAATGTTTTTTTATGATTTTTGTTAATTATTTATTCATTTTTTCGTATTTTTAGAAGTTTTTTATCATTTTTATTTATATTTCAATTAAAATTAAACATATGGTGGTTTCTGACAAATTTTATAAATATAAGGGTGTGACTTTATAATTTTTAAAGATATGAGTGGTTTTCGGAAAAAACCCAAACTTATGGGTGGTTTCCGCCAATTTACCCAAATTTTAAACAAAATAATATTGATTCGTAATAAATAATTTTTTCTCTAATGGATCAGTATAGTGTGTAATTTTTTTAATTAAAAATACAATTATTTTTGCATCAACATTATAGTTTGTAAATGCGAAATACTAATTTTCACATTGTAATATATTGATATTATTAATCATGTTATTGGTCTAACAATAAAAAAATATTAACGTCAAAAAAATTGCGATGTATAATTGGACTGTTGGAATGTATCCAACCAACCGTGGATATTTCGTAAAATTAAACCTGGTATTGGAAAAATGAAATTAAAAAAGACCTGTGCAAGTCAATTCATGTCCACTACATGTTTGGACGTTTGGTGGTATTATCGTGTCATGTAGCTTCCACGTTTAAATCATGCATAATGTCTTCCGTGGTTTTTAAGGATCAGATGGGATTTGTATGTTCTGCCGAACCCATTGGTTTGGAACACAACACCGACGATGCACAATCCGAACAGCATGGCCAACACCCAACTGGGATATTCCTACAAACATGTCTTAAGAGCCAACTTTGACATTGTTTAGGTACGAGGAGCTTGTTGCGGTTTTACTCGCGCCAAATTTTGTGGGAGAGGGACTATGGGAGAATTTGAGGAATACAGGGTTTACTTTTTTTTATGGTTACAAGGTTAAGTTGGTTGTGGTTTTTATGGCTGTGCAAAAATGAATAGGTGAGATTGAAAGGAATTTAATTTGTGGAGAAATGTTGTGGAATTGGGCAGGATAAATGATACATAAAATGGATTGTGATCTTGTAAGATATTATTTTTTGGAAAATTTATATGATATTATTTTTATTACTATATTTATGAATTTGTGAATTTGACGATTGAGATTAATATTTGTGCTTTATTGCATATGCTTCATTAGGGTTAGGTTCTAGGAGGACATTAAGTATTTGTGAGACGGAAGGACGAAATCTTAATCGTTGATTTGATTAATCTGATGGTTGAGATTAAAGTTAGTTTTTATTAAAGTTGGCGGTTAGGTTCGAAAAACACGGGGCGGTTGGATTTGAAGGTTTTTTTATTTTTAATTTTATCCGTTGGATGATTAAAAATTAATGGTTGAGACTTGAGATCATGTCTTATCGTCTCACACATATTTAATTATCCTCCTAGATTTTTACCCTGCTTCATTATAATTAAAATTTACAGTTTCTTTCGAACTTCTTTTTTTCCTTAATATTTGTCTATTCTGATTATTAGATACTATTTAATTTTTAGATAAAGAGAAATTATTATTTAATTTTCAACCAATTTTTGTGTCTTCATTTTTTATTATTGGACGGAGAATTATTAATTTATATAATCATCGTCCACATGTTTCTAATAATAAAATCAATTTATAGAATTACGTGTCTACTTAATGTTATATATTTTGTATTTCAATAAAATAGATAAATTATGTCCACTAAAATTAGAGTGTGTGTACTCATCAAAAAAAAAAAATTAGAGTGTGAAATCGCGTGCCAAGTAGCCTCGGACCAAAAACGCGCTGTCAGATAATTACGGTGACGTGGCGGATAAAGCTTGTAACCAAACAAAACAGCGAAGTACTTTTCCCACTTTGTTTTTTTATTTAATAAAATCGGTTCGGCACTAAAGTTTTCATAATTATGTTTCAGTCCCCATATAGTATCTGTTATAGTCAAATCCCCTTAGTTTATCTTTCTCTAGATTTTCACAATTAATAAGAACTAATGTCTACATATGAATCACATTCTTGTAGGAATTGAAAGTATGAGGGCGTTGGTGTAGAATAAATAACTATGGGGTAGGTTTATAATATATCCATTGTATATAAACCCCGGCTATTTTTATGCATTTTAATACTACAATTTAATCTCAAATTCACAGATTCTAAAAAAGAGAATATCAAAATTAAAAATTAAAATAATCTCAGTGCGTGGCGCCGATCGATCTCCGCCAGCTCCGCCTCCGTTGTAATTCAATCAAAGCGGTGCGTGGTTCGGTTACGGTTTCGACGATCGATCGTTGACTCGTCAACCACATCGATTCTCTAGTCATTCTCGTTTCGCCGTGGAAAAGTTCTGCTTCAGGCCGATTGGTTCTAATTTTTTGCAGAATCGGTAAATTAATTGTGCTTTGATTTTATTTGGTTGTCTTTTTTGGAAAATTAGGGTTTTGAATTGGTCATATTTTGTTGATTTTTTCATGTTTTTGTTATTATTTGTATTCAGATGAACTTTTTAATCGTTGTAGGTTTTGTTGATATGTGAATTTGAACTGATTTATTTGGTTTTTCTGCAGTATAAATTTGAATGGAAGGCCTATGTAAAGTGGTGGGAGTAGGGTGTCCGCAGCCTCCTCCGGTACCGAGCAAGGTTGGATGTTGTGGTGGCAGGAGTTGGACGAGGTCGGATGAATGTAAATCATTGGAAAACTGTGTTGTGTCGGTGGATGTATGGGGACGAATGTTTGATGAAGGGTACAGAGCTGATGTTGTAATTGATACTGATCAGGGTGGTGTCATATATGCGCATGCTAGCATCCTTGTATGTTTGCTATTTGCTCTGTTAAACCATTTATTTTTAATACTCGTTGTTCATTTTCACATTTGTTGGAAAAAATTAATGTTTTTTTCACTTGTGTTGCAGGGCATGTCGTCTCCTGCTTTAAGAGGCATCCTTAAACGATCTAAGCGTCGGGGCCGCTGTCGTTTCATCTCAATTCGTGGTGTACCTCATGGTGCTGTTCGGGCTTTTATAAGATTCCTCTATACCTCCTGGTAAATTATTTGTCCATGATATTTTGGTGGCCTTGACTTGCTTATTCTACCAAGTTATTGGAACTATCAGCTTGTCAAGAAATGACTGCTGTATACATACGATCTTTTTAATGTTATTTTGGCATATGCTGATTGGCATATGGTAACTTTGTGCAGTTGTGAACCAGAGGAAATGCAAGAATTTGCGCTGCAATTACTGGTTCTCTCCCATACTTATGTCGTCCCTCAACTCAAGAAATTATGTGAGCAAAAACTGGAGCGAGGTGCAGTAGACGTGGAAAATGTTACAGATGTCCTTCAGGTTGCATTGCTGTGTGATGCTCCTCGACTTAGCATAATTTGCCATCGGACGATTATGAAGAATTTTAAGGCCATCACTTCAACAGAGGGCTGGAAAGTCATGAAGAATAGCCATCCCTTGTTAGAAAAAGAAATTTTGGAGTCCTTAATCGAGGAAGATACAGTGAGTTTTCTGAATCAATTTTACTCTTTCCCACTGTCTTTGACGGTTTCCCAAAACAATTTCTGATATCTGTTATATTTTTTTAGTGCAAAAATGAGCGGCTGAAAAAAATCAGCGAAAGAAAGATGTACTTAGAGCTATACGAGGCTATGGAGGCACTTGTGCATATATTCAATGAGGGTTGTAAGACAATTGGGCCTCACGATAAGGTACCAAAAGAGGATCAGTCACCATGTAAATATGAACCTTGTAAAGGATTAGAGCAGTTGGTTCGTCATTTTGCTAACTGTAAACTAAGAGCACCTAGTGGCAACAAGTTGAAGTCTCCTAGTAGTTGTCTTCACTGCAAAAGAATGTGGCAGCTCCTGGATTTACATTCTCGTCTTTGCATCGATTCAAGCGCCTGCCGGGTTCCTTTATGCAGGTCTTTATAAAGACGCCTCATTTCTTTCACTTCACAATATTAGAGAACCTTAATCGCCTTGGCAAAATGTTGTTTTAAGTATCTGATGTTGTCAAATATTGATCTTTGCAGAAACTTCAAAGAGCGAATCAGGAAACAAAGCAAGAAGGAAGACAGAAAGTGGAATATACTTGTTCGGAATATATTGAGAGCAAAATGGATAGGAGGGTCACCATATTTCTCATCTGCTGCATCCACATATGTCTGATATCTGCGGAGTTTCTTTGCCCCTCCACCCTTTATGTAAATCCGATTCAATTGCTGATATCTTTAGCACCTGAATATAAATCTATCGGCTTGAGATGATTTACACATGTTCATACAATGCTTATTCTGCACTGCAAACCAGTCTTTTAATGGAGCAGCATAAAATTCAGAACACTAACATAAACAAATATTAACTTCAGAGGATGGGGGAAAATGCAAAAAATTAAGAAAAATTAATGAATATTGAAATCAGGTGGGATGGGGAAATGCGTAAAAATAAAAATGGAAAATTCAGAACACGAAAAATAAACAAAATTGACTTCTGGCCTCTGGAATGGGAAAAATGCAAAAAATTAAAATTCAGTTGTGATTGTGTAAAAACAGAAATATATATCAGAGCCAGGTTTCGATCCTGGACCTGAGGGTTATGGGCCCTCCACGCTTCCGCTGCGCCACTCTGATTTTTATTACAACTACCCTATTTACTAACATTATTAATACGTACGACTTAATTGCTTAAATCTTGATAATGAGAAGCCAATTGTTTAAATGTGCTCATAAGTCGTATTTAAGCTAAAGCTATCAACAAAAATAACTTGAAAGTCCTCAAATATAAATTCGATTTAAGAAACTAAAAATAACTAAAAATATTTAAGGTTTCAATATCTCATACATTAAAGTATCTTTAGCAAGAGACCAACATACCATTATGCACTTTATGATGTCTTAAAGCACTCTAAAAGTCGTAGAAATTACTTATCAGCCATACAATTTGTGTTAGCAATTGAGTATGGATTTTTAATATTAGGAACAAATTGAGTAATTTAGATCGTAACTCTAGAATTTTTTATGTCAATTAAATATAACCTATGTATGTTTAAACCATAGTTTAGTCCGGATTTAGAATCCAGTGCAACACAAACTATTTCATGTAATAAAAACTACATATGTAAAATTATAGTAAAAACGTCAAAACGACGTTGCTTTGATACTCGCATCACTGGATTCGGATCTTTTTAAACATTCTTATCAAATTATAATGAATGACGAAAGCACAATAACCCTTTGAATGAAAAAAGTTAACAATTAGGATTGTTTTCAAAAAAAATAATTTAACCACTATTCAATTTAAATTTTATTTAGTCGAACCAACCTATTAGTGTTCACAATTCCGCCATCTTATAACGTTAAATGAGCTTGAGCGTTGCCAAGCTTATGTACGTAGAAGAGTAGTTAGTGAGAATCAGACATTTAATTTCAATGTTTAAGAACTTTGTTAATGTTGTAGTTTGGCAAATATTATTGAAATGTTACAAACTTGATTATGAAATGAAGGTTTTTGAAGTCACCAGAAGGCTACAAATAAGAGCTATCTAATTAACTTCTACTTATCGACTGGTATTTTACTTTGCAATATGCTAGCCAATAGTTCTAATAGTGAGCAGAACATGTATAAAGTATTAATTTATTTTGTCAGTATCCTTTTTGTAAAAATACACAAAGCCAAAAATAAAACCTTAATAACAAGTTGGATACTACCTGTCTTTGCAGATTGCAACCACGCGACAAGGATTTATAAGGCAATCATACAAATAAATCACCTACTCCACCAACTAATTTTTTTAGATCAAGTTTCCCAAAAGAATTTATTAAACACAAATATTTTTTGTAGATCATTTCCTAGTAGTTTTAACTATCATGACTTGTCCATGCATAATAGATTTAAGATATAAATGGTATCTGTCTCATTATTAGTTTGTGAACTTTAAGGATTCAGGGCATAGATCTGAATCCGGACCGAGTTAATTAATTTTTAAGAGACATTAATCTCTTAACAATTTTTGACTGAAATACTGATAATTTCTCAAGAAAAATATGCGAATCAAAATAATCTCTTAGCAGTAATTGCACGTCAATAATATAAAACAGATAAGATATGAGTACTATCTTTTATATGATAATCAGTAATCTGTTTATCAATAAACTCATATATCATGGAATATTAAATTAACTAACATCAACCTCAAATTCCAAGACAACTGTTAGCTGTTGAGCAGTAGACAAGAACCCTAACACACATGTGACCTAATTTAAGCAAGCTCTAATCTGTGATAATTACCTGTCAACAATATTATTCTACAAACAACATTTATAAACAACTCTGTGTGATCCTAAACCTAATTATTTACTTAAAAGGAATCTTATCTAGATAACCAATTGTTTTATGCTGTCTTCAGCATTAACTAGTTTAAAACTATACTTTAAGAGAGAAGAGGCATCTGGTATCACAAATCTTGAATGAGATTGGCTGAGAGCTCTGTGGTGTTTGTTAGGCATGCTTTTGGGTTTGTAAACTCATATGCAAACACAAAGCTAGGAAGCACTTCTTGAGTTTTGTGTTTTGAGGTTTCATTATGTGTTCAGTGTCTTGAAAAATTCCCTCTTGGTCAGGTTTTGTTGCTGCATGTTCTTTAAAAAGTACATGCCTGTGTTTTGGCTACAGTATATAGTGTTCAGATTCTCTACAAGACCTTCATCACAACCATATCGTCGTCATCATACATGCGCTCATCTTCATTGTCTCAGGACATCTTTCTCCTTCTCTCTAGTCTAATTCTATTCTTGACAAAAGTCTTTTCTAATCCTGATCTGCCTTTGATCAAAAGCGGCTACTGTGATCTCCTTCGCTGCTCCTCCGAATCCTGTTGTCGGTAAGAATGCTTTACATTTGATTGAAGCCAGTTTTTATAGAAGCATTAGACCAAGTACATGTTGCTAGACATCTTCTTTAACTTGTAGTGTCAATTGATGATTCATATATTCAAGCCAAGTCACATATGAAACAAGTATATATCAGCTTATTGTTCCATTATCAGCTGCATTTTTAGCATATAATTTAAGCTTTTCTGTATGATTGAAAAGGGCATCCCAAGATAAGATCCGTTAATCCGGTGGATAGAAGAAAAAAACTTCCTCAGTGTTATTTCAAAATGGAGCAGCACCTTGTGCCTTATGATATGAAATGCATGAAGATGGCTATGCTAAAACATGAGGAGATTTTCAAACAACAGGTAACAATTGTGATTTTCAAGATTGATTTAATTGATTGCGCTTGAGTTCATGTTTTTAAATTCACTTTCTCTGTTTCAGGTATATGAACTTCACCGTTTATATAGAGTTCAGAAGATGCTAATGAAGAAGATCACCCCTGCATCAAGGGCTCCCAAAACTAATCATCCATCAATCAATGAGAAGCTTTCAAGGCCATCTAAGGATTGTATCATTCGGTATCACCAAGATGATGAAGCGTTAGATCTAACACTTAGCCTAGGAAATTATCACTATTCACAAAAGCATAGTAATAAGCTGTCTCAAACTAAGCTAACCTCTGATTCTGTAATAAGCTTCTCTTCATCCTCAAGTGGGTCTAGTAGTCTTCCAAAGGGAGGACGTGAAAGCAGTAGAAATGGAGTTGAATGTCGAGAGCAGTTAAGAGACTTCAAGATCAAGCAATAATATAACAGCCCTACATGGCTACATATGGCTTTTGCAGTTCCTTTTGGTCTGAACATATCATTTGGAAGCTAATATAATGTTTTTTGTGGTTTCCTTGGTTCATTTGTGTATTTGTTTAGAGTGTCTTTCCCTGTAAATACTAATCTTGATACCTTAGAATTCAGTCTAACTTAATCATACAAGAAGTATTTTCAATATATATAATTTTTCGTAAATCAAGGTAAAACATCCGTATGTAATTTTAGATGAATCCTTTATTAAAATTATGTAGTTTTAGGTCGCTGCAAATTGATTTTACAGCACTGAATTTGAATCCTAAATACATCTTATAAATTATTTATATCAGGAACATGAAAACAACATTGTTTCAATTTGATGCTAAGTTGATGTTTTAATTAGATTAAATTTAAAGAAATTTAAAGAGGGACAATAATTCCACAAGAAGGTTTAAAGATTTAATTTAATAATTCCACAACATTGTTTTAATTTAATGGGCCATGCAAACCACAGAAGCCCAGTTAAAACAACCAATCAAACAAAGTCAACCCCACTCATAAACGCAGCCTTTATCAAAACCCAATCCAATCCACTCACGTGGTCACATGTTCTGCAACCGTCGATTTCTCCCTACGCTGTTTGTTCTATTGTGCACTGCCTCGCCGGTTGCGCACTCTCCTATCCTGCGCACCTCTCCTCCAAACCCCAGCTTCAACGACGACGATCTTCTCCTCCGCCGCACTCTGAGATCTTTACCTCCTCTGACGACCTGCGATTCGGAGATCGCGATGTCGAAAGCGAGAGTCTATGCTGATGTGAATGTTGTGAGGCCTAAGGAGTATTGGGATTACGAGTCGCTTACTGTTCAGTGGGGGTATGGCTTCGTTTTCGAAACTTTTGCTAGTTATTTTCGTTGATTTTGATTGCTGTTTCGGTCATAGGTTCAATTTTGATGATCGCTAGGGTTTTGAATTCTGGGATGTTTTGGTTGAGGTTCTGAGTTTTGTATTGCTTAGGAAACTGGAGTTTGAAATCGGAAGACTAGGGTTTAATAGGTGAAGCGTCCGTGTGTAATGAAGGATCAGTTCCGTGGTGCGTCTGTCATTTTTGGTTTATTGGATTCAGATTACTGTTTTGATTTGTGGCTTTATTGGTGAAATGGTAGGAGGAAGATATTAGTTTTAGGTTGTGTTGGTATTTATCGTTTCTGGATTTTGTAATGTTTGGTTATTCAGAGGGCTTGTGGGGACATTTTTCCTTTTGTTATTCTCAGGGAACAAGATGACTACGAGGTTGTGCGTAAAGTTGGAAGGGGAAAGTATAGTGAGGTCTTTGAGGGTATTAATGTGAACACGAACGAGAAGTGTATTATAAAGATATTGAAGCCTGTGAAGAAGAAAAAGGTGACTTCTTCATCTTTACTCATATAGCACAATTATGACAGTCATAAAGGACAACAAGCCCGTGATGCTCCAACATCTTATGATATGCCATTGCCACTCTTATGCTGTTAGATACTCTCTACGTCCTGTAAATTTGGTCCCGTTTTTTAATTTTATACCTCGCATATAATAGGAAATGGGACAAACATATTATGAGATGGAAAAAGTTTAATGTAATGTTGATGTGTTTTTTATGTGCTTTTGGTTTATATGGCTTGGCTTTATGCTGTTTGCTGCAGTTTAAAAGTAACACGCCCCTCTCGTTATGTGCTGTTGCAGATTAAGAGAGAGATCAAAATACTTCAGAGCCTATGTGGTGGGCCAAACATTGTCAAACTTTTTGACATTGTTAGGGATCAGCACTCCAAAACTCCTAGTTTGATTTTTGAGCATGTGAACAGCACAGATTTTAAAGTTTTGTATCCAACATTGACGGATTATGACATACGCTACTACATTTATGAGCTTCTGAAGGTACTTTCTCAACTAGTATATTTGTCATTAAATTACTCCAGGGAAACAGATCCTTATCGGAGCAACAATCGGTTTTTGGTGTTTTTAGGTCACTTCTTGCCTTTTTTTGAATTTCAAGCAATGGTCTTTGTCACCTCTGTACACAGTATCATCAGTAATTCCTCTGATTGTCTGAATCAGTAGTGGAATATGATTACTGTTGAGTCATAATTTCCTACCACTGTATCTGTATAATTGGACGCTTTTCTCCATTTTCCAAGTCGTTTGGTGGTTAGTATGTCCCCCTTCATAGATGAAATCGGCCACCCTAGTCCAAAATAGTTCTGAATGTGGTGTTGAAGTTATATTTTGCCTTTTCACTGAATCCATTTTTGCCAATTGTTTCTACAGGCCCTGGATTACTGTCACTCGCAAGGTATTATGCACAGAGATGTAAAGCCGCACAACATTATGATAGACCACGAGTTAAGGAAACTCCGCTTGATCGACTGGGGGCTAGCTGAATTTTACCATCCAGGAAAAGAGTACAATGTTCGTGTAGCCTCAAGGTTGGAATCATCTTTTGTTGATATTTTCTTCCGTTTATTTCAACTCATTTGATGCTTGATTGGTGCATCACGATCTTTTTTCGTTCGTTTCATCTGCAGTGTCCGTGGATTGATGGATGTAGTGGGAGCACTTGTCATCTTTAAGATTTCATAATAGGAAATGATCCGTGTTAACTATCTTGGTCAAGATATACCATGATTTTCTAATTTTTAGATTCAAATAATGGCTTAAACTCTTGCTTGGTAAATACAGAAGTTATCCACCACAGCAAAGTGTAGATATTTTTACATTGATTGAAGACTATAAGTATGAAATTATATCGCCTTTTCCAAATGGTATTTTGTGCCTTGTCAGGTATTTTAAAGGTCCCGAACTTCTTGTTGATATGCAAGATTATGATTATTCCTTGGATATGTGGAGTCTCGGATGCATGTTTGCAGGAATGGTATGTCTTTCTCCACTGTGTGTTGTTTAAGAATTATATATGGTTATCTTTATTGATTTCTAATGGGTACCTCCATTTTTCTTTCCTTGTAGATATTCCGCAAGGAACCATTCTTTTATGGCCATGACAATCATGATCAACTTGTTAAGATTGCTAAGGTACTTTATTCAACAAGTTTCAACTTATAGGATCTAAATGCTTGGTTGAGTCTTTTCAAAATGATTCTAGGTATCTATGTCAAAGATACTAATTATATCAGTGGAAAGTAAATCACAAATGATAGATAGCTCTCTTCGCTAGATTATTTTGTGCTGATAGAATCTGCTTCCAGCTTAAACTGACTAAGCACCTTAATCTAGTCTATCCATGTCAATTACATACAAACCTCTTGCTTATTGATGTTGATATACAATTAAAAAGAATTTCATAGTTCATAACTGTGGCTGACAATTCCAACTTGTACGCATGGAAGGAACGGTTGAGCTACCTCGTTTAAATTTCAGATGAATGTTATGCATGATTCAGGTACTTGGCACAGACGAACTGAATGCATATTTGAACAAATACCATCTAGAGCTTGATGCACAGCTGGATGCTCTTGTAGGGAGGTATGTTTAATTGGTTGATTAAGTTGTCATCCCATTTTTCCAGCTTTTGCAAATGAGAAGACATCACACTGTTTGGATCTATGACATTTTATGGAGCCTCATTCTCATTTAAAAGAACGCCAACTATGTTAGTTAATAGGCTTTCTCCTGCAGGCACAGCAAAAAATCATGGTCCAACTTTATCAATCCAGATAACGAACATTTGGTATCAGCTGAGGTTAGCATAGGCTGTGTATTTTCCGTCATTTTTCAATGCTGTGAAATTCATACCATCATGTGCCTAATTCATCTACATGGTTGAATTCTCAGGCCATCGATTTCCTTGATCAGTTACTCCGGTACGATCATCAGGAAAGGATCACAGCAAGAGAAGCTATGGTAATAGTCTAACCTCTCATCCTCTACCAAGGGCTTCTAAAAACTCATATCCTTACAATTCTAACATTGCCTGACTGTCATGCAGTTACATCCATATTTTTCCCAAGTCAGATTGGCGGAGAGTAGCAGGATGCACGCACAGTAATTAGCTGAACCTTCACATGTAGCCTAATCAAACCCTCTTTGATGAATAACTTCTGGCAAGTAATTTATATCCTCATAAATATATTCATGTTACTCCCAACATATGATCTCCACAAATCCACTAGCCAGGTGGACTGTATCTTAAATGAATTGCTCCTTTGTATCCTTTAATGTAAATTTAATGTTGTTTTAGTTACAACTGATAACACATATTAACAACCTTCTCAGTTAGTTGTTGCATGTCAAATGATTCCTTCATCACTTTGATTCTAACAGTAATTAAATCACTCACCAGTAATCACCACAAGAGCAAGCACCATTGGAAAAATGGTGAAACCTATTCCGATCTCTCATCACAATCTTCCTTTCACTCATCTTGGATGCAAGTTTCATCACCTCATGACAATCCGAGCAGACACGTAGATTCTTCACAATCCTAATCGGTGTTCCAGGTTGAGTACTTATAAGTCCAAAAGCCAAGGCAAGTTTTTCGCTATGCACTTCAAGAGAACGTTCCTTCTGCGATTCATTTAGTTGTTGGTAGACTATTTCAGTTAATGGGGTATATCCATGTGTCTTCAGCCAGTTTGATATCTTTTCTAGCATCGTGTAGATGTCTTTGGTTCGTGGGTGTCGGAAGTCCCCAGCTAGAAATTCGTGTACTTGGTTGTTTACCTCGATTGAACTGCAACCTGGTTCTTTTTGAACACCACTGTCTTTCATTAGTGTGCGGATTCTGGCCATATTGTCCCAGTCACCTGCTGCAGCATATAGATTAGAAAGTAAGACGTATGTACCAGAATGTGCTAAATTTTGATCCACCAGAAGCTGAGCAATTTTCTCTCCAAGTGCGATGTTTTTATGAACCCCGCAAGCATCAAGCAAGGCTCCCCATATCACTGAGTCAGGCTCTAGTTTCATGTTCTTGATAAATTCAAATGCTTCATTTAACTGTCCAGCACGGCCTAAGAGATTCACCATGCATCCATAATGTTGAATCTTTGGCTCGAAGCTGTACTCCGCTTTCATAGAGTTGAAATACCTCCAACCTTCGTCTACAAGCCCTGAATGCGCGCAAGCACTTAACATCGCGATAAAGGTAATATCGCTAGGCCTGATTCTCATTCTCCGCATTTCATCAAACAAATGAAACGCTTCATGACTATACCCGTGCATTGCGTAACCGGTCAGCATTGAATTCCACGCAATAACGTCTTTCTTAACTATCTTATCAAACACTACGCGTGCGTCCTCCACACTCCCGCATTTACAATACATATCAACCAATGCAGTCCCAACATGGACGTTGAAACAAACATTGTAACTCTCAATATAAGAATGTATCCATCTCCCAGTCTCTAATGCCCCAACCTGTCCGCAAGCGCTCAAAACCGAAACAACCGTAACTTCATTAGGCCTAATTCCACCCTTCATCATTTCTCTAAAAATCTCCAAAGCCTCATAAGGACGCCCATTCTGTGCAAACCCATCCACCATCGCATTCCAACCCACAACATCTTTACAATCACAATCCCGCATTTCATCAAACATCAACTTCGCCTCATCAACCCTTCCATTCTTTGTATAACAAGTCAACATAGCAGTCAAAGAAACTATACTTTTCTCAGGCATTTCATCAAACACCTTCCGCGCACTTTCCACATCCCCACTCTTGGCATAAACATCAAGCAAACCAGTCATTACATACAAATCCGACCCCAACCCAAATTTCAACGCATGATTATGTACCAAAATCCCGACCTCAAATCCGCAGCATTTCAACAGAGACGAAAAAGTAAACGCATTTGGCACAACGTCATCCCCCTGCGACAACATTCTAACATACAATTCAACCGCTTCATTCCTGAGGCCAAGAGAAGCGTAAGAATCGAGAATTGAAGTCCAGAGGAAGACATTGGGACTATCAGTGTGGTTGAAGAGGGTTAGGGAGTGACTTAAGTGGTTGAGTGAAGCGTAGGAGCGTTGGAGTTTTAGGGATAAGATTGGGTTGTTTTGGAGATGGTTGTGGCGGAGGAGGTGTGCGTGGAGTTGGAGGGTTTGAGATAGGGAGGTCGATTTAGTGAGGAGAGTGGCAAGGTGGGTCGGAGTTGGGCGGTGGTCTACGGCGGCGGAAAGTGGCGGTGATACGATATGGCAGTTACTTAGTGACATTGCCAACTGCTCCTAACGATAATGTTTTCGTTTCTTTTTTGGGAATGTGGTACCAAATATTAAATGTCCAAAATGCCCTCACAAAAATGCATCTTTGTTTTTTGAAACTTTTCACTTCCCCAATCTTAAACCATCATTTGGATTTTGGTGATGCTTCTTTTTTCATTAGCTGACAAAAAACAGAAACCAACAAAAGGGCAAGACAAACAGTGGCAATACGATGGCGTGCTGTTTGTTCTAATGTGTTGGTGGGTGTGCCACCGGCTACTTTTAATCACTAGAAGACAAATTTAATTAGCCAGCTTATCTTCTGCATGCTTCTCTTCATTCAATTTCAATGCCTCAAATAAAACACTAATCATCATGTTGTGGTGGAAAAAAGTGGAGAAAGTAGATTTCAGTTTTCAACTACTAAGACAATCTTGAAAACAAAGAAAAAGCCAATGTGAATAACATCAAATGCCAATGACAAATTCACTTAAATCAACTCAAGGGTACTTTCGTCATTATAACTACTATAGAAGGATCAAGGGTATTTTCGACATTATCCACTAAAATCAGCTCAAGGGTATTTTCGTCATTCGCATAAAACTCTCCCAGCTTTAAATTCAATAACATCACGCGCAGAAACAAACTCTCACGGTCTCACTTACTAAAATGAAAACCCCAACTCCGACCAGAGTCTCACCTTGCTCCGACAAACCTCCGACGAAGCGTAGAAGAGGATTTCAACAACAAGCAATCAAACCCCAATTCCATATCCTACCCGAGGACGTCGTATTCGAGATCATGAAACGTACGGACGCACGCACGATCGAATCAGCAGCATGTGTAAACAAGGAGTGGAATCGAATCGCGAAGGACGAGCAAATATGGGAAGCGATCTGCGCGAATGAGTACTGGTTGAAATCGTCGACGATCGGATGCGGGGAGGAACAGTTACGAACGGTGGTACTCGCGTTAGGAGGGTTTCGTCGACTACACGCGCTGATGGAGAAATGTGAAAAGTCAGTGAATGTATTGAAAACGTCGTCGTTTTGTAAGAAAAGGAGTGGGAGAGATGAGGTTAATTTGTCGCTTTGTTTGATGTCGATTAAGTGTTATGAGAGGATGAAAGGTCGAAGAGGTTAGAGTTGGAAGTCAGATTCATTCGTGTACAACACGCGCTGCAAGTGGCTGGGCTTTTCACGGCCCAAATGTTATTTCGTTGAATTTGTTAATTTACTAATTTTGATGATAATTTTTTTGAATAGAAACTTATCAATTTTATTGATTTAATCTTTTAAAAATAAAAAATAGAGTTATTTTACTTCAATCTAAAAATAGGCGATTTGAGGCCCATTAAGCAGGTCCAGTCCAATAAAATCGAATGGCATTAATGCGACGTCGTAATGGACCGCGCTTCAAGACCGTTGGGACGAGATATTTTGAATTTTCAAACCTTCCGCTCATCTCCGAAATTTAAACAAGACGTCCTTCTCTCTTTTGTCATTTTCAAATCCATAGAATTCTCCTCCGATTTACTCCGACGAGCTTTTCCGATCAGTCCCTAAGAAATGGCTACGAATATCGGGATGATGGATTCGGCTTACTTCGTCGGACGATCAGAGATTCTGCAGTGGATCAACTCTACTCTTAAACTCAGCCTCTCCAAAGTCGAAGAGGTTCTTTCACTACCTTTTTCAACTTTTCTTCGTATTCTCCTTTTGGTTAATTTAATTGGTATTGATATTTTTGCAGGCTTGTTCCGGAGCAGTTCATTGTCAATTGATGGATTCGGTGCATCCGGGAATTGTACCGATGCATAAGGTGAATTTTGATGCTAAAAGTGAGTATGAGATGATTCAGAATTATAAGGTTTTACAAGACGTGTTTAACAAGCTGAAAATCACTAAGGTAATTTGAATTTTGCTATCTGAATTGAATTGTGAATTTGAGGGTCTTACTTATTGTATTGTGATTGGTGGTTATTTAGCATATTGAGGTCAGTAAGCTAGTGAAGGGAAGACCGCTTGATAATTTAGAGTTCATGCAATGGATGAAGAAGTACTGCGATTCCGTCAATGGAGGCGTCGAAAGGTTACTGACCCATGTACCTTGTTTTATTCTGCATTGTAATCTTTTCAACCAATTGATCCTATCATAGTGTTGTGCTCAATTGATCTAAAATGAGTTCTTGAGAATCCGTCCTGAGGTATTAATCACTGTAAAATGAGTTAGTATTCTGGCATCTTTATAATGTATTGAACATAATAATCTTTGATCTGATATGGTACGTAGTCTATTTCTCGTTGTCCTGGTTATGCATATAGTTACAATGCTTTGGAAAGACGGGAGGGTAGCAAGGGAGGTAAAGAAGTACACAAGAAATGTCCACCAGCAGCCACCAAGTCTACAGGAGTGGCGTCGAAATCTCATTCTTCACATGGTTCTCGAAAAAATGTAGTATCTACTGGCAATGCTACTCAATCTGCCAAGGTATCTCATCCAAATCCCAATGAAGGACGTCAATTAGATGAAAAGGTAACAATTGCTTACCAATGAGCTCAATCATGTTTACTATTTGTTTCTTTTTTGTAATGCTGGATGTTTTGCAGATTACCGAGTTAAAACTGGCTGTTGACAGTCTTGAGAAAGAAAGGGATTTCTATTTTTCAAAGTTGAGGGATATTGAGATCTTATGCCAGTGTCCAGATATTGCGAAGTCACCAGTAAGAACTATTTCCTTATGCTTACATTACTCAGTAATTATTTTCCCTTGAAAATAAATTCACTCTTTACTGCAAAAATTTCTTTGAAGGTCATTGAAGCAGTAACTATGATTCTATATGCCGCGGACAATGATTCTTCCATTACAGAAGAAGCACTAGCCTTATTGTCCAGTGGTTGCAAACAACCTAATGGATTAAGTCCCATTACGGAGGTTCCAGAAGAGAGTCCAGTGCCAAATGAATCTCAAAAAAGAAGGAACTCATTTGCTGCAACCAAATCCTTATCTCCCAGGCCAAAGGCGGCAAATGCTTCATATGAACACTTCAGCTCGTCTCCTCTAACCGAAATTCAAAATTCAGATTTCCCTACTTCATTTCCAAACTAGAATGCTTAGACATAACTAAGTCGGTTGACACGTCAGTTGTCCTCCCTCTGGTTTGCTTTTCTTCCCATACTCTCCTACCCATTTGTACTCGTCTGTTTACATGAATCATTTCTTCACGCAGAGTGAACTTAGATGAACTCAGCTAATTGCGTTCAGTTATCAATTTCCGATATATGAAACATTGGCCATACAAAAGGCTCAAAGGCCAATTGTAACCGCAATTACCTTTTATAAACCTTTGTTCTTCTATGTCTGATAACCTGCTTTTCCTAGCCAGAATACTAACCTAGCTAGCTAGTATCAATTCATAGCCACATCTGTCGAAAACGATGGATGGGCATATCAAGTAAAAACTCTCTGTTTCAGGATGGTCATATATCCTCATGCATCCGTATGTAGCTAAATTCGGAATGTTATCGTCTTAACATCAATCAGTATTCGGATTGCGTTTTCTCCAAGTTTACCGAATAGCTTGCGAGTTTCAAATTTGTAAATGGATTGGGTTGATCTTGTTTTGTGACTTCTGTCCTTACGTGATGAAAATCAGTATAAATAGGCCTGCATGGTAGTTGCATTTCATCATCGATTCAGTCTCATATTCACTCTCTAAGTCTGATTTGAAGATGGCTCGAAAAGTTCATTTGCTCTGCATTGGTGTAATGCTTTTGGTCACTTATGTGGTGGCCGCAAGGGAGCTGGCTGTTGGCTCAGTGGACTCTGAACTTGTTGATCATTCTGGAGAAAAGACTCGCCTAACTGGTGGAGGTGGTGGCGGAGGTGGAGGAGGAGGGGGAGGAAGTGATGATGCCTTTGTCAACGGTGTGAACCCTAGAGGAATGACTAGACTCACTGGCGGTGGTGGCGGTGGAGGTGGAGGAGGCGGCGGCGGCAGTGATGATGATGATGCCTTCGTCAATGGTTTAAACCCCAGAGGAGGAATGACTAGACTCACCAGCGGTGGTGGAGGAGGTGGCGGTGGAGGAGGAGGAGGCAGTGATGATGCTTTCATCAACAAAGTAAACCCTAAAGGAGGAATGACTCGACTCACCGGCGGTGGTGGTGGTGGAGGTGGAGGAGGAGGCGGGGGCAGTGATGATGATGATGCCTTCGTAAATGGTGTGAACCCCAGAGGACGTATGACTCGTTTAACCGGCGGTGGTGGAGGCGGCGGAGGTGGAGGTGGCGGTGGCAGTGATGCCTACATCAACCGTGTGAACCCCAAAGAAAGAATGACTCATCTCACCGGAGGAGGTGGTGGAGGCGGAGGTGGAGGAGGCGGCGGCCGTTGAAGGTCGTCATCCCTTGTGGCACATCGTCAGTTACTTAACTGATCTCTATCTATCGTAATGAAATAAAACACTACAAATCAATAAGTGGGCTTAGACGATCCAGCCCAGTACACGTGGCACCCTATGTGCAAGCCACGTATTATGTTACCAGTGTCCCAGAATAACGGAATAAACTGATTTTACATAATATAGCTTTCATTTACACATTGACAAACCCCAAACGAAGAATTGGTTTAAACTGAATCGAATACGTGTAGTTGATGATTTGGTGAAAATAAGTTTTAGACTTGGAAAATGCATTGCAACATCGTTTGATTTGGTAGATCGTATCGAAATTTACCGACCATAACACATTGCGACCGTTACATGGTTAGACAAAGTACCATACAACACCGACAAAAAGTACAAATATAAACATGAAAACCTTTGGTTTGTAAACATTTTGTGCAAACATTCTTTAGCATTGCTTAGCTGGAGAGTAGCAACCGGGTTATCGTGATCAGATCTTGACTCGGTGCAAAGGCCGTGTATGACAATAGCAGGACTAGAGTAGAATGTTTTAAACATGTCCATAGTCCAAAAGTGACGACTTCACTGCTAGTGACGATTGTGTTAATGGTAGTGCCGTTGACTGTGACATTATATCTTGTGTAGTCATCAGTTAATTCAGTGATTGAGATGGAGATCGACATGCTTTGAGGTTGAGATATTCACTCTCAACTAAATGGAGAGATTGAGGACTGTGTGATGCATGAAATGGTTTCTGCTGCACCTTGGTTTTATAGCATGACTAATGTAGTGAGTGGCAGATCCAGAAATAAATCTGATTGAGAGCGATCTCAGTATAGATTTTTTTCCAAAAAATCGGAGCCGTGAAAACAAAACCAGTAGGAGTGATTTGATTTTTTTTAATAATTTTACTCTAAATTTTGAAAATTACCGAGAGCAGGCGCCCCAGCCCACCCTTAATGCATCGGCCACTGAATGCAGTGATTTGTGTGTTGTGAAATGTGTAGGTAGGTACGTGTTGGGAAGCTGTCGACATTACATAATGTTTTGGAAACTGTAGCTACTTCAAGACTCCTAGAGGAAAGAAACAACTGAGAAGGCTATGTAAGAGTCCTTACGGTCCCAATTACAAAAGGACAATTTATGGGTGCAGTTGACAGTTTAAACTTGTCGGTCAACATGTTTGACCATAATGCAGATACCTCAGGTCCTCAGTCAGTAGTCACTAATTAGTAATTTAAGTAAATACCTAATACCTACCCTATGACCTATCGATGCAATTCTAATAAAGCGGAAGTTCACGGGCTTGTTTGTAATAAGTATGTTTTTGCGATCGCGCAACGCCGTTGATAAATTTACCATTTTACCCTCCTATTCTTCCCCAATTTTCCTAAACCCTAGTCCGAATCTCGAGACGACCACTCCATCTTAACCTCTCCGCCGCCGGCGACGATGGCTTTCCCTAACCCTCAGCCTTCATGTTTATGAAACTCGTCCCTAAATCCAATCTATTAACATCCTTAAATCACTCCAAATTAGCAATCAGATTCCTATTCATGTCGCCACCTATCGCCGAAACCGCAGCTCACAGCGCCGATGATTCGCTCTGTGCAGAGGAGTACACAGTACCTTGTCCGATTTCAACTCTTTCTGGTGAAGCAAGAATCGAGCGAGCTTGGAATCACTGGAGGAAGTTAGGGCAGCCGAAGTTGATCGTGGCGCCGATGGTGGACAGCTCAGAGCTTCCTTTTAGGATGCTTTGTAGAAAATACGGAGCTGAAGCTGCGTATACGCCGATGCTTCACGCTAGGATATTTAGCGAGAGTGATAAGTATAGGGCTGAGGAGTTTACTACTTGCAAGGTGTTTGTTTGATTTTGTTGATGAATGATTGATTGAGTTTTTTGGTCTGTTTGATTTTAATTTGGATTTGTGAATTTTGTAGGAGGATCGGCCGTTGTTTGTCCAGTTTTGTGCTAATGATCCGGATATTTTGCTGGAGGCTGCCAAGAAAGTGGAGCCATTTTGTGACTATGTTGACATCAATTTAGGGTAATGTACCATCCCGGTTCCGTAGATATTCTACAGGCAATGTGCTTCGTTGATTAACTTCTTTAAGGGGCTTACTGTTTTTTTAAAAAGAGTGCGTATTTAGGTTCTGCCGTTCTGCATTGTTAGGGCTTATCATCAAATTGTGAAACTGTTTTTTTGGCGTGGAGTAGACTTAGAGCATATTTTGATCAATTGAGTGAAGAGGTGTATTTGTTGCGCAGTTGTGACTGAGATACTGTTAATTGGTGTAGGTGCCCGCAGAGGATAGCTAAAAGAGGGAACTATGGAGCATTTCTGATGGATAATCTTCCGGTAGTGAAATCTCTAGTAGAAAAGCTGGCGAACTGCCTTGATGTTCCGGTGTCATGCAAAATCCGAGTCTTTTCGAAACTCGAGGACACAATTGAGTATGCACGGATGCTTGAAGATGCTGGTTGTGCACTATTAGCTGTTCATGGACGGACCAGGGATCAGAAAGATCAAAGAAAAGTTAGAGCTGACTGGAAAATCATAAAGGCTGTTAGAGAAGCCGTCAAAATACCTGTATTAGCCAATGGAAATGTGCGGCACATGGAAGATGTTCAGAACCTATTGAAAGAGACGGGTGTCGAAGGAGTTCTCTCAGCCGAAACGCTCCTCGAAAATCCAGCTGTTTTTGCTGGATACCGCTCTGCAGAATGGGTTAGTGATGAAGACAGGCCTCTAGAAGCAAAACTCGATCAAGGTGATTTACTAGTAGAGTACTTGAAGCTATGCGAGAAATACCCTGTACCATGGAGAATGATTCGTGCCCATGTTCACAAACTACTCGGTGAGTGGTTCAGCATGCACCCAGAAGTTAGAGAAGAACTGAACTCCCAACGGATACTCACGTTTGAGTTCCTCTACGGTCTAGTTGATAGGCTAAGAGAACTGGGTGTTCACATACCTCTCTATGTCAAGGAGAATACTTCCCACAATGGATCCTCAGACTGATCAGCCGAGCACATATCTACACATATTTCAACATAGCTCAAATTTTATCACCTGGGATTAAAGCTTCATTGCAACATCAGTCATTCTGCTGGTTATAACTTATAACTTATAAACAAGGATTCATCTGCTTCTGCTGCTAGTCTGCTACCCTGCTACCATGTATTCTTCCTTTTTTGTGGCAGCATATACTGAATTTAAAGATTCAATCAATTAACTACTTTGCTGCTTATATGTACAGTGCCAAAGAGATGTGACGTTATCACAGTGTTTCTCACATCACTTTCAACTGTAACACTTGCATGATAAAATCATGCATAAAGTCAAGTCAATATTTGTGAATAGCATTTAGGAGTATAACAAACAGAAACCTAATTTGTCTGCCGACATGAACAAACTGGATCGCATTATAACAATTATAAGTCGACCTTTTCAAAAAACCTTACACAAACTCTTGCAAAAATACACAATGAAATGGCAAGTGAAATTAAATTGCTTTTTCTTTTTCCAAAAAAACAAGATAGGAACAGACCTTAGTTGACTTTTCCTATAACACTAACAGTCGCCTTCCACATCACAATCGGATCCATCCGAACCCGGAGGAGGCAACTCATTCAAATCAAATCGACCCGACCCAAAACCACTCTTCCGAATCTCAACCGCATCAACCTCAGCACCCACTTTCATCGCCATGCGTCGGATCTCCTCAGCTGGCATATTCCCCACTGACATCTTCCCGACAAACTCATCTGGAAAATTCAATTTTATCACACGTTCTGAACCTCGTAAGCAAAACAGAGCTGTGTCGAATGCTCTGGCGGCTGCAATTCCAGTTCGGTATGTACCTAGCCAGATTCGGGAACGTTTTTTTGGTAGACGAATTTCAGCTACGTATTTACCCAAATTGCGCATTCGGACTCCGTTGTAAGGTCTGCTGCCTCCCTTGTAGGTGTTTTGAGTAGGAGTGCTGCTTTCGCTGATGTTCTTGTCCTCCATTTTTTTCGCCAAAGCTTGGATCTTTGCGATGAGGAGAGAAAGGAGAAGTTAGCAGTGACTAAGTTTGGTTTGAATGAATTATTGGCAATTATTTATTCTATTTTTTACAATTAAGAAAACAAGCCTAAACAAGAAAGGCGTCTAATAACTTTATAGGTTGATTATGAAACGAACAATTGTCCTACCTACTTCAATTCCACGACTGAAGATTTTGTAATTTCATAGCTGAACTATTTAGCCACTTACAGTGTCTTAATGTTCAATCCCTCTGATTTCTTGGCAAGCGTACAAATAGTTTAGCAGTCCAAATAGTTCTTACAGATGTGTGAAGGTATGCAGTCAGCTGTCTGCCTGTGGAAAATCATCAAGGAATTCGACTTCATTATGTATGATCTTAACGGTCATGCCAAACAGTATACCAAATTTAGTCATGCTGACTGTTGCTAAGAGCAATGCCTCTTTTTTCCTCCATTATATGCAAAGAGCACCCACATCAAGAGGCCTACCATCGGGACTAGCTTTTACCTTTTCACTCTTACCATGCTTCTTATCCTTTTTTCCACCGTTCGATTTTGCTCTGAAGTTAAAAGAAAACTGTTAGTAAAACAGTGATAAAAATATTGTTAGAAGAGTTGTTGCACTCTCTCAATAATTATACTGATAATCTGTAGACGGGAAGGGATATTTGGATTTTAGAAGCATACACTGGAAACTGCATGGAGGCTTTTCCAGTAGCTGTCCCACAACAAGACTTGTACTTCTTCTTAGAGCCACAGGGACATGCTTTATTTCTAGGTATTTTCTGCAGATATTGGTGAATAAGAAATATAGAAGCTGCCACGGGCACTATTTAAACAGGAATGTGTTCTTAAATCAAACCTTGCAATCTTGTTCAACCTTATCATTATTGGAACTTAGTCCAGAACTGATTGGGGGTTTGATTTGATCAATGTTGCCATCACAGCTCAAGGGCGGATTGTTAAAGACATTACCATCAGACACCTCAAAAGATAGATCATGTTCGGACTGATGTTCATCAGCTCCCTGCTCAGCTATAAGAAATTCTATTGCAGCATCTGCATCGCCATTTACTTGAAGTAAAACCTATTGTGCGATCAGGAAAATATACATTTTGTAAAACAGAAGGAAAGCTTAACAGAATGAAACACTCAAAACTGTCACCTGTTTGATTTTCTCTTCATTGCTCAGTCCACTTCCTGCCTTGACCAATTTAATGGATTCTTCGCTGATAACACTACCCCCGTACTCTGCTTTGGATTTGCTGGGTGTTGCCTTATCCCGAAGTAATGTCGCTGAAAGACCAGCATCAGCCTTTAATCACAAACTAGAAGTCATAACGCATTTAATAACACAATAGACAATAGAGACAAATGGCCTGTGAGAACTTCAGTATAAAAGAGGTTTTTGGAATGGCAGTGAAACCTTAATCAAAATAGGTCTAGCAGGCCCATTACAGGTATCCTCTTTTAGCCTTACAGTATTGTAGTGCTCCCCGTCGTGATAGGATCTGCAGATAAACAACCAGACTTCACTTTCAGCCTAAAGTTCTTACATGAACACAGTTTTAGAATTAAGACAATATGCCACCAGATATCATGATAAGTATCAAAACTAACATAACTTCAAAGGGTAAAAGTCCTAAGATCAACAAACCACGTTTGACGCATGCAGGAAGAAACTTGAAGCCACTAGGCCACTACCGTGTAATCAAGTAAAACCCTGGCCAACACAAAGAACTTGCTTTGACTAATCGACTTTCACAACCTTGGATCTAAGATAACATGATGAGTCAAAAATCATGGCAACAACTATCTAATGTCACTGGATATCCAGTGCGTGTCACTATAAATAAAGGGGATATGCAGTGAAATAAAATGCCTAACCCTTAAACCAATGTACTTCTCTATCCAGTCTACTAATGAGAGTTGAGACAAGGATTAACTGAAATGACAATAACTTTGTATGTATGCAAGTAGATATTCACCATTCAGTAGCTCACCTCCTAACGGAATAAGAAATTATATATGAAAAGAATAAGAAATGCGAGTAGATCTTGCAACTACAAAATGATTTAAAGGTAACCTATAGAAACATTAAATTTTCTAGCCTTTGCACACGCCTTTATAATACATACCAAGAATGAATATGATATTAGCTTTCACCTATGGATGCATATCACAGTAATCACACAATTTTCATGTTTTGTTCCATATTCTGCTTGGTGACATACTTACAAGTGAACCATGCGGGCTTCCAAATCATTGAAGTTGCGGATATACCAGCGAGGTGACATGTTCTGCATTGAAACAGCACAACAGATCATCCAGGGAAGAAAAATAGATTACACATCATATAGCCTGCATACATTTTACAGTGTTAAGGATGTTTTTATTTGTTTTTTGGACAGTTTCATTGTTACTTAAAAGAAGAGGAGCCATATTGAATTCGAACTTCAAACCAAAAAGAATTACAGCCAATTTATACATAGGCTTATTTGCAGATATGAGAGTCAACTGTCATGGAATTAAGAAAACTTAAAAAGGGAGGATGGAGGCATACTCTATGAATGCAAATGTTGCAATGTGTTACAAGTGAAGCAGCTTGAATTTCCATATGGCCAGCCCATGTACCGTCCTTCTCCATTGACCGACAGTAACTATCAAAAGGTACTTCATCTTCAATGAATGGTTCAAACATTTCCCGATTTTTCTGTGTCATGAAAAAAACAATAAAACCGGTGGCAAACAAGAAACAAGGTACAAATTACCAAGGTTGTATTATTAGTATGACATATAACCAGTTAAGGAATACAATAAAAAGGATGAAACTACAAGATATAATTCCACATTACTGATTGCATATCAAGTACCAAAATCACACACCTCGATATACTTAACTACCATGTCCCGATACTTTTGGTGTTCCTCCTCATTACCTTCCAATTGATCAGCCAAAGCCCTACCAGCAACAGCAGCCTTATGTAAACACATTAAAACATCTGAAAAATAATTAATCCATAATCTAAATATCTCATTCCTAACCTGAAGAAACAATTACCATCTGCAGTCACTTCAATAATTTTCAATCCTAATGCATCCAACTGCCCACGGAACTCTCCCATATCTCCTTCCTTCCCTTTCTTCCTCACCTGTATTCCATACTCACCATTTTCAAAATTGCACAAATATCGAAACTAAATATTATTATCAACTACGCATCACGAATTCATCATTCCTCAAGGCTTAAACCTAATTCTAATTTAACCTAATCAACTAAACTCCGATCAACTAAAACTACGTTTAACTTCTGTTATAAGACTCGAAGTCATCGAATGAGAAGCAATGGTCGACGATGATGCAAGAATCGAGGATTGTGAACTTACGGTTGACTGCTTCTTCGGCTTCGATTTCTGGTGCTTTGTTTGAACCATATGTACTTCGTAGAATGTTCGATTGACGATGATTCAGAACTCCGTCGTCGCCGATGCTCGCTTCGCCGTAAATGTTTCTCGAAAAGCGGAATCCGGTAAATTTGCGTTGTGGCGATCGAACTTGGGTCGCGATGCTGTTGATGGGTTGGGCCTACAAGTATTGAGCTTACACAACTTGAGCCCGTTATGTCCCTCTTCTGTCATTCTGTGTATGTGATGTGAGTGACCAAGCAGCCGACTATTTAAAGGTAAATAATAATTATAAGAGTAGTGTTTAATTACATTTTTATTCTAAATTTTTATTCGTAAAATCACATTTCAATCGTATATTTCATTTACTACTTCATTAAAGATGTGACAGATATATCTTTTAAGTTAGTAGATAACACTTGATGTAAATGATATATTGGTTGCCAAATAATTATTATGTTAAAGTTTGATTTAGTCGGAGCTTGAAACTTGATTTTGTCTTTGATTAATACTAATTTATACGATAAACTTTAGAATCTCATGTAGTCAGGATTCAGATTCGGTACTGTGTGCAATGTTTTATAACTAGTTAAAAGACGTAATTTTAATTTGCTGCAAATACAATTTCGACATTGTACTACTACTTAACAAAAAGATTTATGAATTATTTCGTAAAACATTAGAATAAATTAAGAAACGTAAGATATTTTGTGTCCAAACTCTTTCAAAAGTATCCAATTATTATCATGGAAAACAAAGAATGGATCCATTATTTTGGATGAAAAACATGTTTGTAGGACGCCAACCCTTAGCTAGGGCTATTTCAAAACGGAGCCAGTTTTCCAATCCAATTCCCCCCAATTTTTTATACCCCAATCCCCTCTCTCTTCAGTCTTACTCTCTTTCCTAACTTTCTCTCTCTTCATCCCCAATTTGGATTTTGCAATAAAAATCCAAACTTTCCTCTCACTCACTTCCTATTTCTAGGGTTTCCAAATCCGACCCGCGACCGCACTGCTCCTCCCAGATGATGCCGATCGATGTCCAACTGCGTTAACGAGCTTCGTGTGTCCATATGGCCTCGATTTCCTCGCCGGCTGGCTCCGGATCGGAACCCAGGAGTGACGCTCAGGTAATTAATATTGAAATTAATCTGCAAGGGCAATGCCGGCTTCTGTTGATCTGATTTTTGATTGTTTTTACTCCTTTGTTGAATTTGGTTTTTATTTTGAATATTTGTGTTTGATTTTTGTGAAGATGAATTTTGAAAGTTAGGTTTTTTATTTTGTATTTTTACTATTGCAGATGGTGGTGATAGGAGACATGGATCCAGCTGTTACGGCGGTCATTGAGGCATTGAAGCAGCAGTTAAAGATCGAGAGGCACGCTTTTGTGAAGGTGAAGTTCGTTAGTAGTATGTTATAATACAAGGTTACTAATTGGCTGTAATGAATATTGGGTTGAAATTTTGGTAGTATGTTACAGAAGCGGATCGAAGAGAACGGGAGAAAGTTGATGGGTGTCGCGACCTCTTTGTTCGAGTTGTCTCAAAATAGGAGACAAGTTACTCCGGCTGACAACGGTGTGACGCTGAATCTGTTGTCAAAGAGACAACAAGAAGCAATTGACATGCTGAATGGCGCTTTTGATAATGTGGATGATGCTGTGAGTAGCTCACCGGTTGATAAGTCTACTCCCTCTGTGGTTCTATTGGGATCGGGTATTGCTGTGAAAAGTTCGGTATGTCCTATAAAATTGCCGGAGGTGAAGCGACTGCCTCCTTATACGACTTGGATCTTCTTGGACAAGTATGAATCACTTCCTGCCTTTTTCGTTATATTAGTTTAATCTGATATTTAACGGCTATCGTATTTCTATTTTCTTCAAGTGTATGCTATCATTTTTTTAGTAGCCATCTTTTCATAACTAATTCAGGAATCAAAGGATGACTGAAGATCAGTCTGTCGTTGGCCGAAGAAGAATATACTATGATCAAAACGGTGGTGAAGCTCTAATTTGCAGTGATAGTGAGGAGGAAGCAATAGATTACGATGAAGATAAGAGGGAATTCGTTGATTCTGAACAGTTTATTATTCGGTTAGTGTTCTTCAGGATTTAGATGGATTTGAGGGTGTTTCTGCATTATAATAACTTCACAGCTTAATGTATGCCTAATTCGTCTTACACTTTCACCATACCTTATTTACCAGCAAGACCATTGAAGAACTTGGATTATCAGATGTTGTACTGGATTCATTAGGAAAATGTTTGTCTAGGAAACCTTCCGAAATTAAGGTATTAGTCTTTAGAATTCAGTTCTATGGGGCATGAATTTTGTTTTTGCTGTTCCACAGACTCTTTCCTTGGTTAACATAGATTTGCAACACCATTACATCTTAAACAGGCACGATATGAGCTTTTAGTTAAGCAAAATGATGTGAAAGATGACTCAGACGCGCTAAGCTATTTTCTCGAGAAAGATCTTGATGCTGCTCTTGATTCTTTTGACAACTTGTTTTGTCGTCGATGTCTGGTAAGAATCATCACTTGTTCATTTTCTGAAGGCCATTTATTTTATTAAGTTGACTAATGTTTGTTTCCCAAAATAGGTTTTTGATTGTAAATTACATGGCTGCTCACAAGACCTCGTGTTCCCTGTAAGAAGATCTATAAGTCCTTATCAGTTCCTTCCAAATAATGATGTTATTAAATATCTTATTTAATTTCAATTTAATAGCAGGAGAAACAAAATCCGTGGTCTCCTCCGGATGATGAAAATGTCCCTTGTGGTCCGCATTGTTATCGATCGGTAATAATACAGAATTCGTTTTCATTTGATTTGGTTATGAGCGACTTCAACTGATATTTGTTACAATTCATCTCAGGATCAAAGGCGAGATTTTGTTTCTAAGGTGACTTCACTTGTAGGAAAGAGAGATGGAAACCATACCCTTTCAGATGCTGATACAGGAGGTCAGAAGCATAAGAAGAAATCTGGCTCATCATGCGGTGTAAAGAAACATTGTCAAGATGAGTGTGGTTCTTCAAATGACAGAAATGTATCAAGTAGCAGTGATTCTGAGTCTAAAACTGGACACCACACCAGTCCAGTACCAATTCATTCATCGTTTTCCAGGTTGACAGTGTTAGAAGAAGTAGTCAGTCATTCTGAAAATGTTAAAAGGCCTCCTGAGCGTAGTTCTCATGGAAGTCATAAAAGACAGAAGAAAATGGCCACATCCGATTCAGAATTGACTGGTAGTCAAGGCAAAAGATCAAGGGGCATAACACTCAGGCCTCATTTAAGTACAGAAAACGAAAATATTACATCATCATCAAAAGAAAAGGGATCGGTGTGTGCTGAAGAATCACAGATTGACTTAGTAGTCCAAGAAAGTGATGAACTCTTGTTGGCAGATACTAGTGAAACCCCATTCAGGAAATTAGTTGAATACCCAACTATGATGATCAGCCAAGAGGCTGCCCAAGGAGAAGTATTTGCTGATGAAGATGTCTCCAAAAGAGATGCAGGTAATGGTGACAGTTGGAGAACCATCGAAATTGATCTTCTCGATAAAGGGATTGAGATATTTGGCAGGAATAGGTCAGTCATTGTACAATATATGACATGGTTTGTTTGAAATTATAACTATCTCCTTATTTTGGTGCTTTTGCATTTACAGCTGTCTGATTGCTAGGAATACTCTAAGCGGATTGAAAACATGCTCAGAAATATTTCAGTATTTCAGAAGATCTGGAAATGATTCATCTCTCCACGTGGGAGATGGTTCTACTATATTATCTGAAGGCCAGTCCATGGCTGACATAATTGATGTACAAATCGGTCACCTGGAGATAAACTTATGTGACTATTCTTGTGTTCTCACTTTACTTAATTCAACAAGTTTTTTCTTAGGCTAATACGGTCAGACGGAGATCAAAATTCTTACGGAGGAGAGGAAAAGTTCGCCGCTTGAAATATTCTGGAAAATCTGCTGCTTACCAATCATATAGGAAGCGTATTTCTGAAAGCAAAAATATGCCATGTCGACAATACAACCCTTGCGGTTGTCAAAATGTTTGTGGGAAAGACTGTTCTTGTCTTGTTAATGGTACGTGTTGCGAAAAATACTGTGGGTAAGTCTCTTCATCCTTTGTGTTCATCTCGCTTAGGTTATTAATATGTTGAAAAATGATATTTTGAGGTAGTAAGTACATTTTGATATACTGTAATGACATCTCTCATCAGATGCCCCAAGACTTGTAAGAATAGATTTCGAGGTTGTCACTGCGCAAAAAGCCAATGTCGAAGCCGTCAATGTCCTTGCTTTGCTGCAAACAGGGAATGTGATCCTGATATTTGTAGGAATTGCTGGGTCAGGTTAGTTCATTATTGCATTAATATAAAGTGTTCAATGCATTGGTTTCCACTTTATATCCATGATTATGTATCGCACTATTTATGATTACTAAAAAGATCCATTTTCATCATAGAGCTGTAAAGTATTACCTACCTTTTAAATTATTTTCTTATCAAATCAGTTCATATGATTTTCTTTGAAACAGGATAGCTTTTTACCACCATAACTGTGGATGTTTCTTCCGTGAGACTAAAGGCTATACTTAATCATAAACAATTATACAGTTCTATTGAATCCGGCTTTGAATCTAATTAATGCTAAATTTAGTTAACAAAATTTGAATTTAGTATATGATAAAGGAAAACTCGTCGATTGTCCCTTTGGCAGCTGTTTACCAGTTCACAGCTAAGGTAATTTTTCAGTAAAGAGAAAATAATGAAATTCAACATTTGTGCAATTTTGCTCAGAAAAGGTAATTAAAAGACCAAAAATGTAATATCACCTTGAGATAACTATTTGCTCTTCTTTTTGCCTGTCAAATTCTATGTTTCTTTATATACAATTAATTCAGTGATTATTGTCCTTGACCTCCTTTGAGTTTGCAGTTGCGGGGATGGCAGTTTTGGGACTCCTTATCAAAGAGGTGACAATCATGAATGTCAAAACATGAAGCTTCTCTTGAAACAACAGCAGAGGGTACTAATTTGTGTTTGACATATATTTAAAAGACCCAATATTTCAGTTCAAGTTAATCATTTTACACATGTTATAATTAGGTGTTACTTGGAAGATCTGACGTGCAAGGCTGGGGTGCTTTCTTAAAGGTATCTTTCATGCATTACCTTTGCTTTTATGGCTTGTTTGCTGCTATGAAGTTAATAATACTCACTAGTCACTGTTACTTTCCTTTTTTTCAGAATACAGTTAGTAAGAATGAATTCTTAGGTGAATACACTGGCGAGCTCATTTCTCATAGGGAAGCTGACAAACGTGGAAAGATTTATGATCGTGAAAATTCTTCGTTCCTCTTTGACCTGAATGACCAGGCAAGTCTCGGAATTTTGAAATTGTTTTATCTTTATGTAATAGCTTACATTGTTGCCTTGCCAGTGTCACTCGGTACTGAACATGATTATTTTATGTAGTTTGTCCTTGATGCATTTCGGAAAGGTGACAAGTTAAAGTTTGCTAACCATTCCCCTACTCCAAATTGCTACGCTAAGGTACATTCACCGGTGCAATATCTTCTATCAACAAGGAAGTTTTATATGACTTGAGAATCTTGAGATGGGTTTGTTTTTTTCATCCATTACCTCATACTCTTAAGTCTGAATCAAAATCCGGTTGTTGCAGGTCATGATGGTAGCAGGGGATCATAGGGTAGGAATTTTTGCTAAAGAGCGAATCATATCAGGGGAAGAACTCTTCTATGACTACCGGTATGAGCCAGACAGAGCCCCTGCTTGGGCAAGGAAACCTGAACTATCTGGCTCAAAAAAGGATGATCTAACCCCTTCCACTGGTCGTGCCAAAAAGCTTGCTTGACTAACCATTCATCTCCCATTCATTTTGGTTCACATTATTTTCTTCAAGCTCAGGAAGCTTCTACTAACTTATCTGATACATGGAAGCAAAGTAAATTCAACCACATTTTGACCAACCGCCAATTTTCTTAGATTGTTTCATTTATACATTGAGCTCCAAGTGTTAAGACCCTAATGTCTCAAATCATTAATGCACTATACATTTTGACTCCAACTGATTACATTTTTGATTCTCAACTGCACACAACCATATACATAAAAGGTTGAGCAACTCAATGAGACCGACACACTTCTCCAAAAACGATGCCGCATTAGTGTCTTTATCAGCAACAAAACCTGTTTTGTATGTATGAAACGAAGACATTATAAATGCACAATCAAAATCAAAGGTGGCCCCTGCTCTTCTTTTCTCACAATTACTACACTTTGTCCCTCAATCAAACAAGCTCATCTCTCACCAACATGACTCTAACCCATCTCTCCATCTCCATAGCCACTCCACTTATTCTACTCACTCTAGTCAACTGTGCATCAGCTTGTTCTAATGGCAATTGTCAGGTTTGTAATAATTGAGGCTCAGTACTCAAAACCCACTTCATATTTGTGCTGTTGATTACAAAGATCTATTCAATTTTGAATCTTGTGTGTGCAATTTTGCAGTTGTTGGAGTCTTGTGCCACTCCTACTGACTGTGCTTCAGGACTGTATTGTGGAAATTGTGCTGCTGAGAATAGAGACCAGCCTGTTTGCATCAGAGGCCAGGCTCTAATCCCCACTTCAATTGTAAGTTTTTGTGATTTTGTTTCAATTTTTGATTCACTAGGATGATGAACAATAATTCTGATTGATGTTGGATCTTGATGATTTTGTGAGTTGAAGAAAAAGAGTGAGTTTGTACTAGGGTTTAATGCAATAGTGAAATGTTGTGGTGTTTCGGTTTGATGCGCAGATTAAGGGTAAGCCTTTCAATAAGTATAGTTGGTTGGTCACGCATAATGCGTTCGCCAATGTTAATGCACCGCCACTACCCGGTGTTCAAAGGTTGACGTTCTGTAATCAGGAGGACTCGGTGGCTAACCAATTGAGGGTAAATGATTTGATTTTTTTGCTGCTTCAAATAATTTATCAACATTTCGAACTTCTCTTGATGAATCTGATATTTTTTGTTTGGTTTGTTATTTTTTTTACTAGAATGGAGTGAGGGGACTGATGCTGGATATGTATGACTTTGAGAACAGCATATGGCTATGCCATTCATTTCATGAACAGTGTTACAACTTCACTGCATTTGTAACATTCCATAACTCTTTACCAATTAGTCTGCTATTTAAATTCTCCGCTCTTGCAATTTTGATATTTACCCCGTCGGTGTTTCTCCCATTTTTTTGTTAGAATCCTGCCATTGACACTTTAAAAGAGGTTGAAGCATTCTTGACAGAAAATCCTTCCGAGATTGTAACTATTATAATTGAGGATTACGTGCATACTCCTAATGGCTTGAAGAAGCTGTTCGCGGATGCTGGACTTGTCAAGTATTGGTTTCCGGTAAGTAAAATGCCGAAAAAAGGGGAGGACTGGCCTACCGTGTCCGACATGGTAAAAGATAATCATCGGCTACTCGTATTCACATCAGATTCTTCCAAGGAAGAGAATGAAGGTGTCGCATATCAGTGGCGCTACATGTTGGAAAATGAACGTATGTACACCTCTCTACTTTTTTCTCATAACAATACTTCGTTGACAGTAGGGAAGACGGAAAAATTCTTAAAAACTTTATTTTCAGCTGGAGATCCCGGCGTGGTAAAAGGCTCGTGCAAAAATAGGCCACAATCAAAGCCATTGAATTCAAGAAGTTCGTCCATGTTCCTTCAAAATTACTTTTCGACAATTCCTGTTGAATCTCAGGCTTGCCAAGAGAATTCAGCTCCACTTGCTGAAATGGTAGCGACCTGCTACAAAGCAGCTGGAAATGTGATGCCCACCTTTGTCGCCATCAACTATTACATGGTATTTAAATTACTTAAATGTCAATGTGTCAAAATAGTAACTGTTTTATATCGTTTACTTATGAAACCATATAATATAGAGAAGCGATGGAGGAGGTGTATTCGATACTCTCGATAGAATGAATGGCCACACATTGTGCGGCTGTAGTTCTATCACTGCCTGCCAGGTACGGATTCTTGCAAGTATTTTACTCGAACATTTATTTCATTCCATTGAGGTTTAGATTTTGTGCCGTCAAGTCAGACAGTGATTGTAAAATGAAATTGCTTCAATTTACAACAATTTTAGAATATCCTAAGGTTGCGTCCACTTTGAAGGAATGAAATGCATTTCGTGGGAATAGAATGATGAATTTAGACATAGTTTCATTTTAGATTCATCCTTTCATTCCATTTCAAGTGATTCCATTCCGTCGAAGTGAACGGAGCTTAAGAGTAAAAGATTTATGTTACTACCGTTATGTTACTACCGACTCTTTTCCTTATATGGTACTTCTCATGTAATTTTAGGAAAAAGCGGCATATGGGTCATGCAAGAACACGACAATGCCCAGTCCAGGTCTATCTCCTCCGACCACACCATCATCTACTTCCATGGGAACCTTTTCAGGATCAGTGCAGCAAATGTCCAGCTCTCCCGCAACACTTCACTTCTCCAAAATCAACGCATTACTTCTCCTAACTCAATTATGGCTCATAGGATATGTGCTAATCTCCGTGGCGATTTAGCTGATCCTATAACAAGCACAAGAACACACATCTATCATCCTTAGCACAACTGCCGCAAGACACAGGCCAAGAGTTTATATGATCTCAGCCTCGTCGAATGATTCATTTCATTTTATACCACAGTGTGTTACGGATAGTCTTTGAGAAATTAGCATGGGGGTAATGTTTTGAGTGAGGTATATGTAACTGCAATTTAAGATAGTGTTGTACCAATATTCAAGATGAATGTCTTGAATATATTTTCATCTATTATTTATATAAAAAACAGTATATGATTATTATAATAAATGTGCTTTTGGGAACAGCCAATCATTAGACGACACGTAAGTACTCCTCACCTTGGGAATGAATTTCTCAGCAGTCAAATTAAACACCAGTTTCGTCAAACTTTGACAGTTTGACTCACATTCCCAAACATAAACAACATCTTAACTGTCCATTTTTCCACGTGGCAATTCCTCAACAAATCAAGCCAGGCGTGCAATCTGTTCTGACATAATTGACGTAACCGAACACGCAGTGACCCTCACGTGACCGTTTCAACACTACGTCGTTTAATGTCACAGAAGTTACAAACCAATCACATCCTTCCACGTCATAATCGACACCATCACTTCCTGTTTTAAAATCCACAACTCTGCAACCGTAGCTCAAAACGTCGCCGGAGAGATGTTCGAAAACCGACTCGCCGCTTCTCCTTGTCCACCCGCATTCTCTGATTCCGACGAAATGTCCACTTTACTCCGCCAGATTCTTCTTAGATCGTCCAATCAGTGTACGGACTCCTTCGCTTCTGATAAACCTAATTGCCAACTCCAGCAACTAAGGGATTTTGCGATCGGTGACATGGAAGAATACGATTGTCCCTCCGAGGTCGGTATTAAGGTTTATGACTTTAAAAATTAATGCAGATTAGGATTTTTTAAATTTGGATGTTTTGGATGCAGGAAGGACTTGAAGCACTGGTTGAGGAGGCTACGAAACGACGTCGATCGAGCAAGAGGAGAAGAGCAGCTGAAGTGCATAACATGTCTGAAAAGGTTTGTGTTTGTGCAGTTTTTGTTGGCTCATCCAATTTTACATGGAAAATTTGAAGTATAATTTCTTCAGCTGTCTATTTTCAATGATCAAAATGCAGTGTTGAGGTTGTTAAGTTAATGATTTGTGGTTTTATGAGCAGAGGAGAAGGAGCAGGATCAATGAGAAGATGAAGGCCTTGCAGGATTTGATCCCCAATTCGAACAAGGTTGCTAATTTGGTTGGTTATTCTTGATCAGTCTAAACTTGTTGCTTTTATGTAGCTTTTGTTCCTTAAATCTGATTGAGGTTTCTGTGGTAGTAGACCGACAAGGCCTCCATGCTGGATGAAGCTATCGAGTATTTGAAACAGCTTCAGCTGCAAGTTCAGGTTCGCTTCCTAGGCCTTTTTCTTTTAATATTTTGGATGAATGTGATTAACCTGCTCTGAGTAAATTGAGTTTCAAAAGCTGGTTGATGGAAAGATTCTTCTTTTGAAATTTATATATGCATTGTTGAGCTAGCTTGTGAAATGGCTGAAACTTTATGTTGATTGAGTTCAGATGCTGACGTTGAGGAATGGTCTGATGTTACATCCAATGTGCCTACCCAAACCATCTACATCGGCGAGGCTTAGCATGTCAAATATAAGTCCAGATGCGCATGTACTGGAATCGTCAAGACTGGCTGAGATTCTGAAGCTAAACCAGTCTTCAAATGTGAGCTTCATTTCATCCTATCTGTCTTGACATAGACATTTATCTAATCACCTTAAACTAAAGAAACTGCACCGTCTGCACGTCTCTCATTACATCCATTGTTTCTGCAGATTGTCTTAAACTCTACTCATAAAATCCACACTGAAGCTTTAAGCTGCGCAAAGCTTAGTGACTTTATCAGCCGAACTTTTTGAGCTTTGTCCCTCTCGTGCTATTGTGCATGTTTTTATTCACATCAACTTAGTGTATTATTTGGCTGTACTGCATTTAAAATGCTAGCTATGGTTTCACATTTATATCCTGCTGTCTCTCGTTGAGTACAAATTGAACACATGGACTTCAACCATCATAAATTTGTTCTTTATGAGTTGAATGATTGATGGATAGTCAGTCACATCTTTAATCCTCATAGACACAAATAATAGCGGCATAACGGTCAGTTATTCAGTATATATGTAATCTGATATAAGAGGATTTGTCCGCTCCGTGAATGAGACGTACATTTTAAAAAAAAGCTCCTCATAGAATTTTCAATACTGTTCGATATTATGTTTATTATATGTCGTTCTTGAATTTTTTTATATAGTTTAAAGTACAAATTTAATCAAAAAAATTTTGTTTTGAAACCTTGTTATATCCGAATCTGAATCCGACAAATGTTCATCCACAATTGTTCATCTTGTTAAATTCGTGACAGCGTAGAAACTCAGCATATTCATTTCAATCCATCTCTCCACTATTCGCTTCAAGAAATTCGATCATCAACAAATCCGCCAGATTTCAATCAATCAATCGTCCGAAACCCTACTTTTTACGAAAATGGACGCGAAGACAAACGGACCGAATTTGACGAACGGAGCTTCACCGATTATCCACGGACCGACTAATCCGATGGTCACGCCACTTCTCACGGATCTCTATCAGTTCACTATGGCATATGCTTACTGGAAAGCTGGAAAGCATCAGGAACGAGCTGTGTATGTTTAGCTCTATTTCTTCATTCATGCTTTTTTACTACTTTTGTGTTTTGATTGTTGATTAGTTGATGATTTTTTTCAGGTTTGATTTGTATTTCCGGAAGAATCCGTTTGGCGGAGAGTATACTATTTTCGCTGGACTGGAGGAATGTATAAGACTTATTGCTAATTATAAAATGACCGAGGAACAGATTGATTTCATTAGATCAGCGTTGCCTGGTACTTGTGAGGTGTGTTAATCATGTGTGATGTTAGGGAAGATCGGTTGCTACTTGGTGCTTTAATCTGTTGACATTCGTTAGTTGGTTGATGTGTTTGCAGGAGGGATTCTTTGATTATCTTAGAGGTGTAGATTGTTCTGAATTAGAAGTATATGCTATCTCTGAGGGAACGGTTGTTTTTCCCAAGGTGCCGCTTTTGATCATTGTTGGCCCTGTTGCTGTAAGTGCCATCCACTTCGGAACCTCTTTTTGATTCCATCATTTATCTTATGTTATTTTTTTAAAATGGGAATGCCACTCTTCAGCATTCAATGTTGTCTAGCTTGGAAAAATATTTTTGAGCCCCTTTTCACGTGATAACTGTGTATGTATTTTGTTAAAAGATTCATTTTCTGATGATCCTGATCTCATGTGATTATTTTTTCATGAAGGTGGTCCAACTACTTGAAACACCACTAGTAAATCTAGTGAACTTTGCATCACTAGTTACGACAAATGCTGCAAGACACAGATTTGTTGCTGGAAAGTCAAAAATGCTGCTGGAGTTTGGCCTCCGACGGGCACAAGTAACTTAACCTCTTGAATTATGAAGCCAACTTATCTTGTTTTTTTTATTTCAATGGATTTTTGTAGGGGCCTGATGGAGGAATGAGTGCGTCAAAGTATTGTTACATGGGTGGGTTTGACGCAACAAGGTAATCGTCTGCAATTTAAGCCATCAATCTAGCAATGATCACTTGGCCTATGCAACTGTGCATCACAAATTTTGTTGATGAAAGGTGTAATGGTGTTTCTTATCTGTTTTTAAATTAACAGCAATGTCGCAGCTGGTCAGAAATTCGGAATACCGCTTCGTGGGACACATTCTCATGCATTTGTTAGCTCCTTCACAGTGAGTATATCAGTTCGCTGGTGAATACATACAATTTTCTGGTCTTATCCTGTTCACATCAACTGATTATATTCAAAATTCATGTTGGGAGTCAGTTTCTGTCCTGAAAATGTGATTGCAACTGGATTTCTACTTATTTACTTGCTGGTGTTTTGTGTTTGGTTGGAATGCGTATCAAATAAGCAAATGATTTCTTGTTGATAATTGATATGATTTGAATGATGTCATTTCTCTGAGTTTGGACGTTGTCTGCCCCAATGGTTGTTAGGTACTATCTAAATGTAATTTCCATAAGTCAAACAACCCAACTTTAACTTTGATATGAATAAGGATCAATGCCCCTGTATTTGTTATTCATTTATAAAAATTATAAGAATGTTAATCGGGACTAACCTAATGACTATTTTAAATGAAAACTTAGCTTACTAAGAGCTGATAGCTAATGCTGAAGTTGTAAATGCTTGATCAAGTTTAGGAATTAAGTAATTGTTTTGTCTCCTGAATTGTCCTTGCATGAATATGTCTATCAATTATTGTTAAGTGTGAGTCATTTCCGTGCAGAGCCCCGATGAAATTATCGAGAAATCACTTCGAAATTCAGACGGCTCTTCTACATGTGAGGATTTTGTTGGATTGGTTCAAGCATGGCTAAACAAATTGCAGGTGTGTTGATTTAGTTTTCAAATCACCCTCGGATCAGTTTTAAAATTTACTGATAAATCTAAACTGATCAGTTGCTTACCTTTCAACGAATGTGCAGCAGATGTGTGCTTTTGTGTCAAACATTCAATTTTTGATCGAATTTGTAACATTTTTTGATTTTCCCTCCGTGTTAACTAATTGTTGTTTACATGTTTATCATTTCAGTGGTCGCCTCCGTTGCGTGGAGTTTTTGGTGAGACTAATCAAAGTGAACTTGCAGCTTTCACTTCATATGCTCTGGCATTTCCTAGTAGCTTCCTTGCTCTTGTGGACACATACGATGTAAGTAAAAATATAGCAAAGTGTTTGCATGGGATGATAAACTAATAGAAACACACATAATAAATGTAGTGAGAACCTCAGGAGCAAATTTTCAAGCAAATACATAAGTAACCAAAGCATTGAATGCTGAAACCTTATACTGAATTATGGCTTTATGCTTATGATATTGCCTAGTGGTGTATATATTATCAGTTGTTGTCTACAGTATACAGCATTTTTGGTAGCAGTATCTATCTGTGCTGACACATCCTTATTAAATTTGATAGGTCACGAGGAGTGGAATCCCCAACTTTTGCGCGGTCGCTTTAGCACTCAATGAATTGGGGTATGAGTTACGATTTGATGAATTAAGTTTTAATTTCTAGTTAACACATAAACGCTGATGGGGGGCAGGGCTGAGTGTTTCAAAGATATTCATGGTGTTAGGATTTGATACTTAATTTCTAGTTAACACTCAATGTACTGTCATGTTGTTACGATTTGATACTCAACTTGTCATGCATGAAATGTTGGTTAAATTGCCAAAGGTTTTTCTTTTTGCATGAGCTTATGAAGTAAGCAGCTATTAGAAATAATGACTTAATCCATAGGCATATTAAGTGTGAGAATCCAGTTGTGCTTCTTATGCTTTCAATTTTTGTATGTCAACTAAATTAGGGAATTAGCACATACACAGTGCATCTGTAGCTTCTACAAAGGAAGTCCTTCGCCTATATGGATTGATGGGTGTCTCAACTTATTTAAAAGCTGATTAAACAATGTGCAGGTATAAGGCTGGCGGCATTAGGCTGGACTCTGGTGACCTTGCATATTTATCTACTGAGGCTAGGAAGTTTTTTCGTGTGGTCGAATCTGAGTTCAATGTTCCTGGTTTTGGGTCCATGAGTATAACTGCGAGTAATGACCTCAATGAAGAAACTTTAGATGCTTTAAACAAGCAGGTAGTAATTTACTATCATGAAAAAACTTTCTTCTTTCTTTCTTTTTTCTTCTTTAAGGCTGAATATATCTGTGTGTGCTAAAGATTCAAGGGGAGATGATTGATTTGTAGTTACAGGCGATCAGCGTTTCTGTTTTTATTTTCCTGCTCTTTACTGATACGCATGTTTTATTTCTCTTCAAATCTGTTAGGGACATGAGATCGATGCTTATGGAATAGGTACCTATTTGGTCACCTGTTATGCTCAAGCAGCTTTAGGTTGTGTTTTCAAACTTGTGGAGATCAATAAGCAGCCTCGTATTAAATTGTCTGAAGATGTTTCAAAGGTAGTATAGCATTCCCTTTGAAGTCGTATGCAAAAATTTATTATGGTGATTGCTGAAACTTGCTTGCTGCAGGTTTCTATACCGTGTAAAAAACGGTGCTATAGACTGTACGGTAAAGAAGGGTATCCCTTGGTTGACATAATGACTGGAGAAAATGAACCTGCACCAAAGGTAATTCCAGGGTTATATATATGATAATTTGAAAGCTGGGCACAGTATTGCAATGGATACGTTGCTTTAATAGTTACGTTCTAATTTGAATACAGATTGGTGAGAGACTTTTATGCCGGCATCCTTTTAGCGAGTCCAAAAGAGCATATGTGGTGCCACAACAAGTCGAAGAACTTTTGAAGTGTTACTGGCCTGGGAGTTCAGGTGCTACATCTAAATAAAGCATCAATTTATCTTTGTATACATAATTTTTGTAGTAGTGGATATGTGCTTATCTATTTCACAAATGTTTTTCTAAATATCCAATGCGTAAGTACTTACCTGTGAGTTCATGTAGGTAATACAAGAGAAGAATTGCCTCCCTTAAGGTTATACGAGAGCGGTGCATTCAACAGCTTGAACTGATGAGAAGAGACCATATGAGGAGATTAAATCCAACTCCGTACAAAGTAAGTGAAATGACTTTTCTGAACCCCTTTCCCGTTTTCCAAACCTCTTATACTAGAGAATTGTCATGGCTGGTGAGCAGGTTAGTGTTAGCGCAAAGCTGTACGACTTTATTCACTTCCTGTGGCTCAACGAGGCACCAGTTGGTGAGTTGGAATGAGTCTCAAACAGGTCAAAACATTCACTGCGGTACTGATTGGATTACTCTTCATTACTCCATAGGGGAAGGGTTTGCTGGCATTTGTTTATTCACAATAAGCCTTTGTAATCAGGAAGTTCTCTTATTGTTTCTCTTTTTTCTGCATTCTAGAATTCCATTTTCTACTTGTAAAAACTAGTAAAACACTTCTTCTCAAAATTCAAAAGCGTCCTTTACTAGTTACAAATTATGGCCTTGGGAAATAGGTAGCATGAAAACAACAGTGTCATCATCCCACTCCCACCCATCTTAATTTGATCGAGCCTTTGATAGTTCCTGACCTCGGTTCAAAAGTTAACATCATGAAACTTCAAATTCAATGCCGGATTGATTACAGTAAGTGGACTTTTTGTATCTTCCATTTGCATGTATCAATTCACTGCTAGGACTACGTACGTATGTATGTTGTGATTATGATTATCAGCATCTACCCTCCTCTACCTTTTTCGCATATACTCAGTGTAGTCAGTCTTTGTAGTAGGGCTGCCTAAAGTTCTCTCTCTACCTCATCCATGCAAGCCCTAGTTTTCCCTAGTTACTTTACAGGTCCAATCGTTCTTTTTTCACCAAAACTAAATGAAAAACTCCAAACTTTTGTCATGAAAGTAGGTGTGGTCATGTCATCATTGAAAGACACTTTCACTAGACCCAAATCAGTGCCAGACAGATTGGAGCTGGATGCAGCAAGTACACCTCATTGCAGAGTGCAAGTTAGGGTTTTCCAACTGGTCTAAATTTTGATATGTTTCTTACCAAGAGGGCACTAGTTAGAATATAATGATGTTAGATGATCAGAAATCTCAGATCAAAGCATGCAACCAACAGCTTTTAAATTGCTTTATGGACCACTTTGTTTTCATGAATCAAGGCTCTGTTACTTGACTTCTGCTGCATAGACATGCTTCACAATAAGTTGTGCTAATCATATTCAATGTTATTTCACTTTGATTCAACATGGGCCTGATCTGAACTGAACCCTTTTAAGTAGTTTGGAAAAGGAAACACAATGTAAAAGAGCCCTTGGTTTTCATCATATTTTGTTCAGATTACCATTTTCAATAACTTGTGCAATGACAAACTTCATAAATATATTCACTCACTTTGCCCTTCTTGTAATTTGAACCCATTTAAATTTTAAACCTCTGAGCACGCACCGGCACGGCACTTTCAACTCCGGTGAAGATTTATCCGTGTCTGACAATTGTCATGTGACTTATGGGCTCTTTCCAAACACTTCCCATGTACTAAAGATAAAAAATTAAATTCAATAAATTGCATAACATAAATTCAATTACTGATAGATAATGTTTTCAATGTTTGCACCCCAAGTTCATGCATCTTTGGTTCAATAAGTGAAATCAATCCAGGCCATCTTGGCCCCATTTTGACATGATCTTGACCCTCCACCTTAGAATGTCCTAGTTTCATGGGCTGTCCTCCTTTACAAGGTCATCTATGGATCGTGTTCCATAAATGACAACATTTGGAAATATTATTGAGTATTCACAATTTCGTCCTCGATCCATAAATAGTTCACAATTCGTCTGATCGATAACATTTTTATTATTTTTTATTCCCCTCTATCGTATCCCGTTTTGTTTGACTCGAATATTAGCACTTAAAATTATTGATAATCAGTATACAAATTTTCAGACTTGTGGGGCTTCTGAATCATTTTGATTATATATGAGGACTATTTTGTAATTTTAGCAATTCAAATTCATTCGTCCTCAAGTTTGACTATAAAAATCCCTCCAAGTTGATCTCACTGCACCATTGACCTTTGCTCTGTTTCTCAACCTCCCCTGTCTCCCAACCCCTCTGTTTTCTCTACTCGGAACACCACATTGCTCTGTTTTCCGGGTTCCGCCGATGGACGTAAACATGGAGCTAATGACTAAGATGATGATGCAAACAGACAACCATCACATCCAATTCCATCCCCAAACCTCCATCCAATATGACCCAACTTACCGCACCGCATTCCCCCAAATGACCGAATTCGAGAAACAAAATGCGATCACCGCAATGCGAGAAATGATCTTCAGAATGGCAGCAATGCAGCCAATCCAAATTGACCCAGAGGCAATAAAGCCACCAAAACGCAAGAACGTAAAGATATCAAAAGACCCACAAAGCGTAGCGGCCAGACATCGAAGAGAGCGGATAAGCGAGAAGATTAGGATCTTGCAACGATTAGTACCCGGTGGGACTAAGATGGATACAGCTTCAATGCTGGATGAGGCCATTCATTATGTAAAGTTTTTGAAGAAGCAAGTGCAGAAGTTGGAGAAGGTCGGTGCAAGTGAGTTTGATGAGTTTGCACTGGCGAGGATAATGGAGAATCAGATGATGATTGGTTTGGGTTCCATGCAGCAGATGATGTGTTGAAACTTGAAAGTGATTAAAGTAGTATAAATGTTGTTAAGGTTGTTTGTCGTTTGATTTGTACGATAATTGGGTTGTGAAATATATTTTATTTTATTTCCACTTATACCCTTTGATTTTGAAGTCTCTGCTTAAATATAAAAAATGTGTTTACAAAAACACGTCCATAGCGGACTATTGTTTTGTTTAAAGAAAATGATTGCATTTTTATAATTTAGCTGAAATGATAAAAATATGAGTTTTATGTCGTAAATTATCCTCTCAATAGTTCAATTTTAATGAAACCATCATTTCAATTTTTGCTGAAAATTTGAGCGTTGACTAAGCTCTAAATCAAAAAATTCCTTAATATACTTATCAAATAATACCATTAACCTTAGTTTGGCTTTAAGTATGTGTAACATTACACCAAATCAGATAGGTCATTAGGAACATCAAGCTTGCAAGATGTCATACCTTGTCGACTTATGATTGTGATTGCACCCTAATTTACTGTTTGTAGTGGAAGGATAATGGATATGCCTTGAATGTCACATTACAATTGAAGCAAAATACTGTTCAAAGTGCAATCTAGTCTCAAACTACATATGACCCATATACATAACCTCCCTTGGATCTCTACATTAGGGTCCCTTTAAGATTAGACCTCTCAATTCCATGGCCAAGCCGGTTTTGTACTTGTAGGAATTAGTTCCAACATGATTCAACTTGATAAAAAAAGTTTTCATGCATCCAATGTCACCATAATTGGATACAAACTATAGTCACTAAATGTGAAAAAACAATCTTCCAATAACATGAATTATTGATTTTTTATGTATCTGCATGTTTTGCCATTGTTTTGTCCATTCTAGTATGTATTTACAGCATATGGAGAGCGTAAGAGATGAAATTGACGGTCATTACCAAATTTTATATACCAATTATATCATCATATTCTGTAAATTATTGAAAACGCATTCGCATATAATTATGTGCACCGAATACTTCTTAAAGAAAATGAAGGTAATGAATAATAAGGTAAATAATTATGTTGATTTAAGCTAGCTTGGATGCCCAATGGATGTGGGGGTGGGGAAGGGACTCATTTTGCTAGGAATTATTTCCTTCTGGAATCTCTTCCAAGTTCATTGAACAATGTTTGTCATATTTATGACAATATCTATCCCTTATGTGAGACAAACCCTTGTGTGATCATATCATGTTCTATAAATATGGAACATGACTATGAAAAAAGAAAATGATATTAAATTACAATAAATAACAATAAATCACTAGCTCATCATACAAAGGCTGAGACAAAATTTCATGGAACATTAATGATCATAAAATATCTTGTATTTTTAAATTGTTGCATTTGTTACACAGCTCAATCTATCAGATTATTCAACACTTATTAAATCTATTGTTGTTCTCACTAGATGAATGAAACATGTTTTATGTTTCTTGGGCTGGATTCAGTTTAAATATTCATAACTAAATGGGCCTTTCATGAGGGATTTACTTGGGCCGTTTAGTTCTTTGGCCGTTATGTTCATGGGCCGTTAAGTTCTTGGGCTCATTGCAAATTATGTTGTACGTTGTTTGATTCATGTTTTTACTCTGTTTATCATACAAGGGAGAAATCACATGCTTAATGGTTTTGCGATAGTGTCTTAACAATCTCCATCGTACGTTGTCTAAGTTTTTGTGGACATCTTGAAACGTGCTGATACATTTGTATTGAATATATTTTTATTGAGAAAAGGAAATCATGTTTTTTACTGGATAGGATGGGAGAGACTTTGTTGTGAGAAAAAATTTGGGGGTCTAGGAATTCGTAATCCCAAGGATGTTATGATATCCTTGCATGGGAAGCGGGCTTGGGAGTATGTCACTGGCAAGTCTCTATGGGCTCGATTTGCCCGCTCTCGATTTAGAATGGGACACAGTGGCTCTCCATTGTGGAATGCAGTTTCTCGCCTTATTCCGAAAGTAAAGTGTATGGGTACTTGGCGGCTGGGCCGTGGGGACACCCTTGGTAGTGTCATATGTGATCACTACGGGATTGACCCTCCTCGAATTCGGCACGTTCCAATCCGTAATATCTTACTTAATCCAATTCTGAAATCAAACTTGATGGCAGCTGTCCCTATAGCAGAGCATTCAGTTTTTGAGAATGTGGTTTTTTCTGACTCTGAAGATGTGTTTCGATTTAAACTTTCTGTTGACGGCAAGTACTCTACTAAAATGTATTTCCAATCTCTTCAACCTCGTTATGGGGTATCTGGATGGGGGGAACAAATTTGGCGGCCTTGGATCCCGCCTAAGATCTCATGCTTCATGTGGAAATTTTTTCACAAAGTAGTCCCAACGGACGAGTCCATCAGGAATTTAAATATTCCTGTCGTCTCGCAGTGTGTGTGCTGCGTCCAACATGAAATGGAATCTGCAGACCATCTTTTCTTTAAAGGAGAATGGGCTTCTGAGGTATGGCGCAAACTTGAAGGCATTTTTGATCGTCCCCGAACCAACAACTCAAGTTCACTTCTTCGAGTTTGGTTGCATGGTGATCGTCATAATTTTATTGATAGTCTTGCCTCTTCTCTAGCTTGCTGCAACATATGGGAGTTATGGTGTGCAAGAAATGCTTGCATTTATAATGACCTCTCTCCTCGTATCTGGCAAGCATGTAATCGTTGGGCTGGAAAGTTGGTTGGGTTAATCTCAACTCCTTTTAAAGATTGTGCTCGTGCTTGTCACATTTTGTATGCTTTTGGAATTTCTCATCCAAGGAGTACTCTGATCATCCCGCGATGGCTTGCTTGGCAGCCTCCTGAAAATGGTCATGTTCTTAACATAGCTTTTCTCATCTGTGATGGCGTGTCCAACCTTTGTGGGGTGATTCGCAACTCTAACGGTAGGTTTATTCTAGCTGTGAAGAATGAATTTGCAATTTCTAGACCTCTGCAGGAATGTGCTAATTTCCTTGAAGAGGTTCATGTGATTCTTGAGCAACATCATATTGTTGTCAAATCCATTCAATCATCTCACCCTTGTTTTTGGAGTCTCACGGGTCCAGAGATATGTACTTCTCAGGACGACGTCTTTCAGCGAAGACGTATTCTTAACTTGTTTGGAAATGCTTGTGTTCAACGCATCACCCCTGCCCAAAATCTCTCTGCCATTACTCTTGTCTGCACTCTTCGGACAGGTATTTTTTCATCTGTTGATGAGCTCCCTATAGCTGCCAAGCGCAGCATTCATGCTGATGCAATAGGCCTAGCCTCCAATGCATCAGCTCCTTTGTTGATCCCATCCTCTACTCAGGATGATCAGGTTCTTAGTAGAACTTCTTCGTATCTCACTATTAGATATAGTGATGATAGTTCTATTTAGATCCCTTTATGTTTGGTCTTAAAATATTGTATGATCCTGTTCGGTGTTATTAGATCGAGTTCTATAATCGATCGGCACTTGAGGGATTTTATTTTTGCAGGGTTTTGGAATTTTCCAAGTAGACCCCTAGATGATGTATACACCACGATCCAGGTTTTTTGGATCTCCTTATTAATAAAATTGCTGGCACCGTCCAGCTTTGATTAAAAAAAAAAAAAAAAAAAAAGAAATCATGTTTTTTATGATAAATTTCTTACGATGTTTCAAATCAAAAGACATGTTTTTATAAATTATTAAATTCAAGACTTTAACTGAACGCTTCCTATCGACGATTATTTGACAACCCCTTTCAGAGTTTTTACCAAATATATTGACTAGCTAGCACTCTGAAATTCAAATGTAAGAATTAAAGGCTTAATATCACTCGGTGCTCAAAGGAAGCTTCCTTTACACACGTTTCTAGAGTACAGTAATTACATCCAAATCCATATCTTAACCTTGTTGCAGTATTCTTAGCTGTCAAGCTCAACTAATTAATATGTCACGTGAGTGTTTTTTTATTTAGTATGAAGGAGTATGAGATATTTAATAATTTAAATGACAAATAAATAATAACAGGATTTTTTAAATTGTTTACAAATCGTTTTCTTGATCAAAGTAGATAAGCAGTGGGAGAGTTTAACACTTTAAGCAAATGGAGCTTGTAAGGAGTATTAGAGATAGTGTCCATGAGAGTAAAATAAATATAATACATTGCTACAAAAAGGAGATTTGTTTAACTGAAAACATGTTTCATATACATGCAAAAACTCGTTAAACAAACAACCACAGTTTCAAAACAGCAAAAATCAACATTAACACATCATGTTTCAAAATAATGACACTAATTAATCATTCCTACATTGAACTACAAGCCAATCCCAGAACTACCCCCTTCACCCACAATAACAATATCTCTACAAATCCCATCTGTACTCCCTAAATCCCCATTTCCACATTCCTGCTGCTTGTGCACCCATCTGCAACCATTTCCTGCAATTAAAAACTCAATATATCAGATTTATTTGGACAAAAGGTTGGAACTTTAGGCTTTTAATGAGTGTAACATCTCTAAATGTGATGTGGGTTGTACCTGAGAAGTCTTTTGACTAAATGGGTCAGTGTCAAAATGTAGCTTGGGCTGAGTCAGATTCAGACCAGTTGAACCATCAGTTTTCTCAGACTTAGTAGATCCATTTTGAGATCTCCTCAACCCCAAAAACCCCTTCCACTTGCTCTTTGGAGGCTTTGATGCAACAAAAGGTGTAGAAGTTGAGATTTGATCATCATGTTGACCATTCAGCAGCTCATCTCTCAATGTAGTTGCACCACCTCCTCTTGGCTTCATGTTAGAGTATTTGAAAGGCAAGAGCTTCCCCTTGCTGAAAATCTCATCAGCACAAATCATGTCATTACACACCATGTTGTGGTTTGAGACTGAGAATTCAAAATCTGAAGAAGCTGGTGGCAGTGGTGCAGTGGGTCTAGTGTTCGAGTTGTTGTTGAACTGGTGAGATTCGACAAAGTCATATGAGAAGGAGATTCTTGGTGATGAATTATACATTTCTAAACATGCCATATAAGAGTGGAAATGATATGAAAGTTTTGAAAGCTTTTGGAGGGCCTTTGTAATGAGTTGGAGTGTGTTTGAGGCTTGCTGATGTGTGTGTATTTATAATGGCTGAAATGGTCAGCTAAAGTATATTAGATTTGAATGACAACTTTAGATTGATTAAATGTTTTTGTCCTATTATACATCCACATGTATTTTACATACTGATAGTAAGATGTTATTTAGAAATTTGATGCTTTGAATTTACTTGTAAATGATGTAGAAGTAAGAACACCAAAAAGACCACACAAATAACCAAACACCCATCAGACCCCAAATGTGGAACACAGAACGCAAAAAGTACAGCGAGCAGATGAAAAAGTGATACAAGGGGTCCTCCAAAGAAGATTGTATTGACTCATATATTTGACCTGTAATTGATGCATGGAGATGGAAATATTTAGTATAAATATTGTGATGAAAATCTAGTGTTAAAACACTTATTAATCTTATGGATCTAAAATGTCTTTACATGAACACAGAAGCTTTGCATATATGTGAAGCTGCAAACCCTCAAGATCCAAACTCAAAAAACCTTGTCCTTTGCATAGACTGAAGCGTTCGATTCAGTTGTAGATTTTACTAGAATTAGGGTTGTGCCCTTAGTAGGATACATAGGGTCACTGTTGCACTGGACTAAATAAACATCACGTGGTTGCACGTTCACTTGTGTGAGGAGTAAACCCTACTTCCACACGTCCTGGAAAATGAGTTGTCTTTGCTCAGTTTTTTACCTAGTTTGAATATCAAGACATGGAAGTACGTTTGTACCAGCTGGTACACCATTTTAGGTAACCATGCTTTAATGCATATTTCTTTATGGAAATATTTCAATAAGAAGTCATTGAATGGTTTGAGTGTTTCATAATTTTCATTTAGGGTATGCTCAAATGGACTCTATAGAAAGTTCATGCACATTTCAAAACATGCATTTGAGCCTAAAACAAATGCATTGATATAGTGAACTATGATATGTTTGAGGGATTACATCATCATGGCATGTGTTCAATTCAAAGTAGTGGAGCAGTAGTTTCCTGTATTTATTGGAAGCTCTTGAAATGGTGTGGTCAATGCAATGCCTTTCTAGGAAGCTGCACGTAGAGAATCAGAGAAGGCTAGATGTCTCAGATGCTTTATACAGTAGTTATATCGTGTTGTCAGTTGTGGACCTTGTGGTGTTGTGGTGTGTGATAGTGGACACCCCAAATAGGCATATGACACACCCTTGAAGAGTTGAAGACCAGTCAAATACCAGACCACTAAACACAAGTACACAACCAACAATAATGCATACCTTCCTAAGCATTATTCAAGAACAAAAACACAAACATTTTAGGGATACGTGCAAGTGTAGTTCAATGCATCATTGACCATGACTCTGACCAAATATCCAAAGTAGCATTATCAAGAACCTTAAATTTACAGTTACAATGAATTTCTATAAGTTATCTTCATCAGAATATATAAGTCTATTCGTTGGAACTTGATTAGCATGTCTGCAATGCTAAATGCTTTCTCTAACAAAATGGTCTTCATGGTAAACATCAAACTCATACTATAATGTAGTACATATTAAGGGGACTAGACAAAACACGTAACTGGTCAAATAATTATTGGAGATTGATTCTGGATCATCTATTGTCGTTTATATGAAGATAATTGGGATAATGTTCTCCATTTGAGTTCACATTAGTAACAATGGCAGTGTTAACAGAGTATATGTCATTTTATAAAAGTGGTTGTGGGCGTTAAACAAAAGCCATTGATAGCATTCATGATGCACACTACAGAATAGGACACTTCTAGAGTTGAAACACATCTTGCTAGAACGAAAAAAACAAAAACCAAACAGTTTCAATAATGATCCTGAATCATTGAATCATAAACAAACGTATGATCAGTACAGCTTTATTACTGTCTACTAGTTGTAGTTCAGATTTGGGCATCATGTGATATTTGGATACTAGGGCTATTTTTAGGGTTAGAGTTAGTAGGGTAGGGAGCTTTTGTTTTTGACTCTTACAATATCTGTGTTTTGGTCTCCTGTTTTGAAGGCAAACATCTGTTCAAAATAACTCGTACTTTGACTAATAGATCTTCTGCAACCCAATCAACAGATAGCTTTTTGGAGGCTATTGTTATAAATATGGCAATGGCACCACATTTAGTGCTGATAATCTTTATATATTTTTATCATGAGGGCTCAATTCCCCAAGTTAGATCCAAACAACAAGGGAACCCATCTAGCAACTTCTTGATTTATTTTTCTAAAAAAAGTGATATTTTAAATATATACGGAGTATTTTATTGTGAGTTTGGGTGATTACAAAAGGTGTAAATCTTATATTTCATGCAAGAACAAACATAGAAGGAACGCGTAGAGCCAGCCAGCCCAATTCAGCTGTGGTCCCATCACCTCAGCTCAATTTTCAAGTTTATGATATTAATGGGCCGGATTTTATCAATGGGCTCTTGACAGTTGACACTGCTCCGCTGATTCCGCCAAAATCCCAACATCAGTTTGTTAATTTCAAAACACATGTAATTCGAATTGTGTATATTACAACACAAGTTCTCTCCATCTTCCTGCAACTAATGTCATGTCGTGTCTTCTGTTCTTCCGAATCAATATCTATAACAAAATCTGTCAGCATTCCCTTCACTTTACTTGATCCCAGACGCTTCTTTGCAATAGATGTATGAGAACTCTGAGGGGTAATAATTTCGTGTGCCATTAAAAACAGCGCCCCGTGCGAGATGGATTAAATTTGGACCTGAAGCAGGAAGGGATTCGAGATAGTAACTCAGAAATGACGCTGCTGGCACCCATCCCACCCAATATAAAGAACTATACAAGAAGCTGGAATCAATTCGAAAGTAAAAGACTGTTGTTATAAATTCAAGACAAATGCATATACAAAGGGTAATGTCGTGAAAATATGTAATTGCAGTTTTACCTCTGTAGGTTTTAGTGTTTTGTTGTTGCTCCCGATGAAGCGCCTTGCTACTGATCATGAGCCTTCTGAACTGTAAACTCTATCCTGCATAAAAGTGAGATTGATGTTAGTAGATATGTTGAATTTTGAGCAAAGACGTTTGCCATAATACCTTGATCTTCATCACATTAAGATTGTTAATGCAAGATTGAACCTCAGGTTGTGAGTTTCTTATAAAAGGATGTTCTAAGAGGGCATTTGCGGTGGGTCTTTCAGCAGGATTCCTTCGGAAGCAACATTGTAAAAAATCCTTGCCCTCAGGTGACAATGTTTCTGGTAGGTGTGGGGATTCTCTCATGACCTTAAACATAGCTGCAGCCTGCAATAGGAGAACAAGTGCAAACGTTAGCACCAAGGAAAAAGAGATAAAGAAACCCAAGCTCAGTTGAAATATTCTTGAAATTCAAACAGCAAAAATACACAAGTCCAGTACTGGACAGAAAATAGGGGATGACATGATAATATACTGGTAATGATTTGAAGTTCAAATAATCCAACTATATAAAGAGCTAGAATATTTGGCCGAGGCAATATTGATCAACACAAAGTTAGCGCAGAGAACACGATAGCTTTGTGATAAGAGTGTGGTTTCAGTGATGACAATCAATAAAGTGCGTACCCCTTCGTATTCACTCCAGGGAGGTTTCCCATTGAGCATTTCTATAATTGTACAGCCTAAGCTCCATATATCAACAGCACAAGCTAGATCAGGTTTCATATCTTTCTGCATCACCGACTGCATGAGCTGTGTAATAAAGAGCTGTTGTTGAGACGCATAAGAGTCACAATATAGTATCTGCCTATCAGGTCTGTCATGAAAGAAGACAACGAACCTCTGGCGCCATCCAATATGGACTTCCCTTCAATGAAAGATGAGCTGCTTGTCCAGTTAGCTGAAAAACAAAAGTTAGAAAATAACAAGTTTTCCATCATCATTAACATGAAAGAAGAGAAGACCCAGCTATAAACTCACATGTTTAGCCATGCCAAAATCCGCAAGTTTGACAACTCCAGCTGAATCAACGAGCAGATTAGCCCCCTTGATGTCTCTGCAAACAAAATCATGTTTCTCAGATACTAAAAGTCAATAACTTTTAAGTGATACTATAGCATCAAATATAACATGTGCCTGTGAACTGTTTTTTGGCCGTGCAAATATGCTAGGCCTGAAAGGATGTGGCGTGTGAAGTTCCGAACAACAGCTTCAGTAATAGCTCCATAATGATCACGGATGTATTTACTGATAGCACCAGGATGGACATATTCTAAGAAGATGTATAGTTTATCGTCAACCTGTTCATGGCATCTTGGAATCAGTTGATAAAAGTCAAACTTTTGAGTTAAATTGTACAAAGGAAGGGTAGGGATCCTAGATACACACAATCTGGCTGCCATAATACTGCACGATGTTTGGATGCTGAAGTTGACTGAGAAGTTTTATCTCCTGTAACCTCGAATGAAAGGACAGAAGAAAATTCAGCATAACTAATACACAGATGAATAAATATCAATTTGGTGTGTATATCTGTATTCAAAACCCATTTTGCAAATATCTCAACCAATTCGTGACTTGATAACTAGACTCTGGACAAAATTATCATAAATATATGGAAGACCGGTAAAGTTTAAAAGCTTGCCTGCTCCAACTGTTTCATGCACTCAATAGATTTTGGATCATCAGGGATCAATTCCACTTCCTTCATAGCACATAAAGCTCCAGTTTGCCTATTAGCAAATGAATGATGATAATGATAAATAGTGTTGGTATTAGCCCCTAATTGAATTTATGTAAAAGCAGACAAAACATAAAGAAGAATACATACAGGTTAGTTGCCACATATACACTGCCAAAGGTACCGCGTCCAATTAGCTTTCCTTTCTGCCAATTTTTTGCTGATGAGAACTCTGGCCTGGTAGGAACTTGAGCTGCGGGGGATGCTGGTGACGGAGATCCTAGTCTAGGCAATGGAGATGAAAATGCAGGCAGAGGAGCTAATGTTGATGATGGTGAACAAGCTCTAGGGGGAAGAGGCAGGGGGTGAACGTTGGTGTAACTAGACCAGTGAGGTGACAACAAAGCATCTACGACAGCCCTCTTAGTCAAGGGAGACGTAGAACGTCTTGAGTTTCCGTGATCATGTTGAGCACTTCGTGTATTTAAACTGTGATGATTGTAACTACCACGAAAGCAAGAGCTATCAGGACTATACTTTGTCTGATCTGTAGAAGATGGAGAAAGAAACCCTGTATATCCGTCTGAAAATGGCATCTCTGGGGCAGACCATATCTGATTTTTCTGAGTATTCACATCGTTTGGAGATAACATTTCCCCTGTACTTCTCTTCAATGGACTTCGAGAAGGGCTGGAAGGAACACATGGGCTGGATGGAGCACTCCTATACCGAAGACTGAATCTATTGGATTCCACATCAACAAATTTGAGATTCTGCGGTGCCTTACGACTTGGTTGTCTTGAATTCCGCCCAAATTCACTACATGTATCCTGATTAAGCCTGTAAAACAAAACCAATAAAATCACACATCTTCATCACAACAGGCAAAACAAAAACCTTAATTATTCTTTGCAGTTCCACTTATTTTCTCCACTTATTTTCTTTTAAAATCTACCAAATGTACCCTCCACATAACTGGCACCATCAGCATTCAAATCCTTACAAAAGTTTACCATACGCCTCCTTGATCACACCATAGAACTTGATGGGTTTAAGACTACCTATTCCACTCGCATAATATAAGATTTAACAAAAAAATGTTTACTCATAACCAAATAAAATTGTCTCAAGTGCACCAGCTGTTTGGACATTAACTTCACAAAAAAGGATCTTGATATAAAAATGGCAATGCAACAAAGGCATACCCTCCGATATTAAGATCCTTAACTCTCCCATTCTCCGTCAACCTGCTCGGTAGCTCTTTCGGCGAAATAACACGCTTGGACGTCAAGTATCCATCTCTCTGCAACAACATTGACAACTCCGGCAAAGGCAATGGCTGAGGCTCCGGCATAACCGACGAGGCTCTCGACTTGGAAGTCGATGGCAACGAAGACAAACTTACATTACTAGAATTGCAGCTACGAGAACGCGACATTTCAGAATCCTTGGACGGGTAGACGACTCCAGCAATATCAGCCTCTCGCAAATGCCTCAGCTTCCTCTGCCTCTCCAACCGCCTCGCCGACAAATCCACCTCCACATCGTTACTATTCCTGTTCTTATCATCTGTTATCTGTTTCTGCTGGACGGACCTGGAGGAGGAAATCAATGACGGAGGAGAGCAGGAAAGGAAAGCGGTTTTAGACCACCACGGCATGGTGTTTGCGCGATCGTGTTAGGGTTCCGATCGGGAGTCGAAACTGCGTGGCGATAATGATGGCGACGACAACGATGGGGCTGGGAAAGTCATTGCTGGATTTGAAAATATGAAACCCTAGAAAAGAGGTTACAGGAGGAGGAAGATGGAGCTGGAGATGTCCTCCTCCTCTTAGCTGTGTTACGTCGTTAACGTTAAGCGGCCGTTAATTACTCTTTATTAATCTTTTGCTAATTAGTTTAAGCACAGTTAATTACATTCATAAGTAAAAGATTGATATTGGTAACCATTAATCACCAACCGTCCGTATTTTTGCAAATCCAACTATCCAATTAATTAAAAACCAACTTTAATCTCAACCGTCGAATTAATCAAATCAACGAACAAAATTACGTTCTTATATCTCACAAAATTTATGTCTCTCTAAAACCCAACTCACATCCATAAGTTTTTTTAGTAAATATGTTGAAATATCTCTTCATATTTTACAGATAATATAAAAATTTGATAATATTAGTTTAATTAATTTACAACTGTTAAATTTGTTAATCTGAATCTGAAGATGCATGAGAGTAGGGATCAAGAGTTGATATCAACTTTGTGAGTGACTCTCCCATGTCCTCCATCTCTTCCATTCCGAATCCCCAACTCCTCAGAACTCCGCTTCCGAGTGCACCTCGCCCCAACCCAAATCTTTTGAGGTTTGTCAGTCTGCTTTCGAGGAATGGCAAGACGGCGTTAGTCGAGCGTAGTCTAGCAGCCATTGGTATTGAAGATACTTCCAATGAACCTCTTGATGAGGAGTCTGGGATGGGAGTGTCTAAAAGTTCACCATATTGTCCAACACGGTTGCTAAAAATAGAAGGGAATGGCAAAGGGATTGGAAGAGGACACTGGGTCACGGAAATATGAGAGAACAATGGTCTTGTTGATGCAGTTTCATAATACGAGTTTACTGCATCCTCCACTTCTGAAGCCAATGCATAGCGATCTCCTGAAAACCAAATTCTCATTCAGACACATGAACCAAGCCTCTACAAGAAATTTTCTTCAAGCTGACAGATATTATCATTTGTTGATTATACCTGAGCTACGGACTCCATGAATTGATGTGTGTTCTAATGCAAACATGTCTTCCTTGTCCTCGTCTACTTGGGGGGTCAAACATAGCCAGTTTTGCAGCAATGATTGCTTTCCAACTTCCCCTGGCCACCAAAATAATCATAGAAACCATCAAATCGACACGAAGTAAGATTATAAATGAATAGTGAGATAGACAACAGAACTTGAGTATAAATTACTTTTGATTGAGGACAGTGGCATGGCTACATCCATTGTAGCAACCATATTTTGCCTTCCCTGGCAAGCGAGAATTTGGATCACTCCACTGATATCTAGAGCGCCAGAAATGTAAGGTGAATTCGCAGATGGCCCCTGTTCCTTAAACCGAAATGGGAGGCTTATAGTATGGAGTGCAGCTGCACACACTGCACTACTGTGGTACGGCTTCTCATCCTTCATTTGAATAAATGCAGATGCTTTACCTGCATACGAGGTTGCAACTTAGAAACGAAAAACAAATGAATAAAAAAAGATCTGCACAGTTCAAGGACATTCATAATGTGATTTTTCTCATAATGTGATTTAATTACAGAATCTATCACCCATACACAAAAGAAAAACCAATTCAAAATGTTTAAAAGAGATAATTCAGATGTGATGATGCACTCACCTAAGTTGGAGGTGGGGACCTCAAGGGGAATAATCAATTTACAAAACTGTGATAACCTTGCAAATGAAATAGATTCTTGAAGACTGCTGGAGACGACTTTTTTGAGTGATGACAATTGATTGTACGAATTATTGCCCCTGACTCTGTACAGCAGCACAGGAGTGTTTGAGTATTCATCAGCTATGTGTTCCAGAAAATCCGCTGAGAGACCAGAAAGGCTTCCAGAATCATCGACTAAGAATTGAATACCCTGTAAGCGAAACGTTACTACAGTTTTCAGTAATATTGTCAACAACTAGAATAGTGAATTAGAACACAATGAAAATCGGAAATGTGGATAAAATCGTATGCACACCAACTCTAAGCAATAAATATGAGTCTGACCTGAACATGGTCACATTCTTCGATGAAAAAACGGAGCCTCTCATTAATGTCTTCCTCTCTTTCGCCAGAGTAGGCATCCCTTCCAGCACCGTAATGGTCAACATCTTGGGCATCGGACAACAGGCCTTTTAGTTCATAAAGACTTTGGTGATGATAATGAACTTTTGAGAAATCAGTCCAATACTCAACACTGTTTTCTAAAGAACTGACAATTTGACTATCGCCAATTTCCTGGTTAGAATGGTCAACCCCATTGTCAATACCATTGCCAACACCATCTTCATACAGACTCTGCAAGAACAAGTTCTTTTTGCGAGGCTCGGTTACGTGAGTAGAGATATTACCGCCCCTGTTCATGAGTTTAAGGAGTAAAATCAAACTCTTTAAAGATAGAGTACCCATATGATATGAAAAGAGAGAGAGACTGACAAATCTTAAGGACAAATATTGGTGGTAAGTATAAATAAGCTATAGAAGCAACAACATTCAAAGCAACAGATGTCCAAAATTAAATTTCATCTTTACAGTTTACACATTGTCTGCCGTCTAATTTACAGTTCGTATCAATGAAGTTGACTGCAAATATATGCAAGCTACACATTCAAATAAACTGTGTATAACGTCCTTTTACATAGAGTGACATACCACGTTGAAACAGAAGTTTCGGTACTTGAATTGCCGTGGTAGAGAGTACCACGTGAACTCATGGTTCCCAGAGAACCTAGAATATAGCTGTCCACAATCAGTTATTCGAAAAAAACATAAAAGTGTTTGCTACGCAGGAAAGGCAAACAAATATTAGTAAGACAGCATATATAATTATACATGTAGCTGAAGACAACATCCATTTAAATCCGCAAACAAAAAAATAGAACAATTAACTATGCTGAACTAACAAGATAAGCACCTTGAAAACCAATGGAGACCAAACGAGGTGTATACGTAAGGATACCCTGCAAAGACTCTTCACCCAAATTAGATCTCAAGAAGCAGAAACTACAATGATGTTGGCTTTTACCAGCAGGCAATATGAAAGGCATTTCAATAATGTTTCATGGAAAAATAAATCTACACAGAAACTTCTGACAGAGTAAAAAAGTGACCTGGTCCGTTTCACCAGATCGATATAATATGTCCATATCAATATGCTGGTTTCTGAAAACAGGGTCACTTTGCTGATCTCCAGCAAGTCCAAGCAATTCATCCTGAAAAAATGGCCGTAATGGATAAGCATTCACAGCGATCAATAAATACTTCCACCAATTATGAAACAAAAATACTCGAACAAATTTAGTAAAATAAAGTTCCCAATTGTCAGACACTATAGATATCCCTTAACAAACACTACACATATAAACCACCAAGAACATAATGAAACAATGTATAGCTCAATGACATACTGACACATACCTGAAAGTTCCAGAAATGAGACCCAACAAAATTGGCATACTGTCCTACTTGGATTGTCACAATCTCCTTCATACTTCCTTCAAAATATATAACTGCAAAAAATTGTCCCAAAATCAAATTACTTAATTCAAAATTGAATACTTCAGTTACAATTCAATTAGCAGGAAAATGCCACCACAGCTGAAGATGAGAACACTAAGTAACATAAGCAAACACTTGATCATTTTCTACAAATTTTCCCATCGGACAAATGTCAAACACCTGGTCTGCAACACCCCCACTATTCCATCAGGAAACAACCGACGCAAACCACATCCATACAAAATAAAGACACAAACTTGGAGTACCTTTTTGACTCACCTTGAAATTACTGAGACTCCGTTGGCTCTCAACCGCTGTCTCGCGAGGTTTAACGAGCTTCGATGTGCTCTTGACTTGCTTCTGCTTGAAAGTATTGAAGTGGAGACCACCGTAATTGCTTAATGGTCTGGGCTTCGATACTAAGAAGCAAAATTGGGCCCGATTTTTAAATGGGCCTGGCTAAATTCACGTTCCGTTTTTATAAAATTAAATTTTACTTGCCATTGGTAATTTCTTAAATTTAAGATAAAAAGAAAAATCTTATTAATTAATTTTACAAACTTGAAAAATCAACTCAATTGGGTAATTGTGTCAGATTCCAATTTTCATGGGAAGATCAAAGGTTGCATTATTACTGCTTGGAAAGCAGCCTTAACCAATCACTCACTCCTGTTGAAAGGCTCAAGAATTTTTTGAAATCCTCAGCTCCCTTAAATGACATTACATATCTCTAACATCTTGAAATCTCATACTTGAGCTTCTTCAATTGAAAATCCAAGGATGACCCACCAAAGTAAAACCTTCTACAAGGTCATGAATGGCAACTTCTCCAACAAAATGGTAACTTTAAAGATCTTACAATTTCATTACTCTAACTTGAGTTCCAAGTAACTAACATTGTACCTCATTTTACAGTGCATTCCACAGCAGATTGTAAAACAATTTTCAGAAGGTTTTCCTGAGGAAATATTGCTCAGTGTTGGCCCAACAAGACTCTGGAGGGTCATAGTTGCAAAGTCTGAACATGGAAGATATTCATTTGAAATGGGTTGGAGTGATTTTGTTTTTGATAATGGTGTAGTGGTTAATGACTTATTGGTTTTTAGATATGTTGAGAAGTCTAGATTTGAAGTGGACATATTTGGAGCTTCTGGATGCTTGAAGAAGTTCAATTTTGATAGACCGAGGACTAGTCGTTGCGTTATAGTCATCGACTCAGATGATGATGATGCTGGTAATGTAGCTTGAATGTTACATTCAGTTTCTATTTTAGGATTGAACTTGTTATATGATTTTCTTTCTGCATTGTGTTTGGATGTACATGTATGTGTTGAATTGTGCAAGAATGATTGGACTTTGAATTTGACAGGACCGGAAAATGTTATAAAATCGAACATCCCTGGGAAGCCAAAGACACATAAAAGTGGACTAAAAGGAGGAATGAAGGGATCCAATACTGTCAATGTGGCATTTGATACCAAGCCTAGTCCTGTTAAGAACTTGGATACTGAAAATGTGGCATTCAGTAACAAACCTGATGTCAAGAATTCAAAAAAGCGGAAAGTTTCATTTGTCAATGTGGAGAATCTGAAGAAGGAAGAGGATTCAGGTACGGATCAGGGCGATGAGGTAAAGAACTTTGTGAATGTGGAGGAACCTACAAGTGAGGAGGTATATAATGCAGTGGTGGACATTTTCATGGAAGAAGAGGATATTTGTAATGTAAGAGATGCACTGTCATTTGTGTTGAGTAGACTTGCCAAGTACTTTGGCGAGAGTCTTATGCACCGGAAAGCGGAGGTCAAGAACATAATTGATGCTTTCATGACTGTAAATTCTGATGATGATGATGATGATGATGAAGAAGAGGAGGAAGTTAAACCCAAAACTTCTTCTGAAAGTGCAAGAATTCTAGGTGGAGGTTCATAGATGCAATAAAGGCTCGAACTCCAGTCAGACTCGGACTCCGTTAATGGTTCGAAAAGAGAAGCTGTGGAGCTTGAATTTTCATTACTTATAATTGAGAATGTTACTAAATATGGTGAGTTACTTGGATTACAAGAAATCTTTCAAAATGAAAATGTAACATCTTCAGCAAAATGAGAAGCTGTTACTTGCAGTAAAAGAAGCCCTCTGCGCATTTACATTAGCTGATGTTTTAATAGTCTCCCCTTTCTCAATCATCACAGCCTCCGGAGATTGTTCCGATATGCTCCACATTTTAACCGATTTGTCCAAACTCCCACTGTATAATATCCACTTTCTATCATCATCCGACGAGTTCCCATCCACTTCAGCTGCTAGGCATTTCACTGGCCCTGAATGCCCTGACAACACGGACAACCATAAATGATCATTTCCGAGTCTCCGCCATACGCATATTCCCATATCAGCTGATCCACTGAATAACAAACTTCCAGCTGAAGCTAAACATAGTACAGCTAGCTTATGGCCTCGTAGCGTCCCTCCATGTCGCAACTGCTTCTTGATCTCCCAAAAATTCACTAGCCCGTCCGAAGAGCCTCCATAGATTATGGTTGATTCTGGTGAGTTTAGTGTCAAGGCTGTGACTGCACAATCTTGGTTTAAGAGTGTTTGCGAGAAGAAATGTTTCGTACCTGCTAAGACGAATTCTTCGCGTATAAATAAAATCTAAGAAAATGTATGGAATTTTTGCGCACAAAAGTTTTTACCAGTACCTTTGCCTTGGAGTTCACGCCTCCATACCTTGATCGTGCCATCAGACGATCCGGTAAAGACTAGGCCGTTAACTCCGGCCACAACGGCATTGACCATGTCGTCGTGGGCTTTAATAGTTTCGACACATTTAAAGTCTGAGATTTTCCAAACCTTGATTGTTTTGTCCCATGAGACAGTGTACAGGAAGGTGTTATCCTCATCGAAACATATGGAAGAAATCGCGTCTTTGTGTTTCCTTTTACGACTTGCTTTGATCGAGTTTTTGATGCAAGATTTGATTGTTGGTAATGTACCAATTCTTTTGTATAACTTCGGATTCTTGTCTGAAATTTTCCAAACACGGATTTTACCGTCTTGATGCCCGGTGAAAATGTTGTCTCCGGATATTAAAATCGCCTTTACGAACCCCTTATTTGATTTAAAGCCTGAATATTCCAACTGATTCTTCCATATTCTTATGTTCTTGCTGTCTGAACCAGTGTAAAGCAGCCCGTTGGCCGTAGCCATCGAGTTGATATGGCCGTCTTCACGGACTAATGAGCCCATTAGTCTGTTTTGGTGAAGGTTTTTGGGACCGGATTCGGATTGTGGCGGGGAGGAGGATAGGTAGTGCGACCATGGCGAATGGTTTGGAAGGTCTTGTTGGAAGCCTTCGGATTTTCGGTTGCTGGAATGTTCAAGGTCATCATCTATGTCAAACCTGTTACTTATGCGGCCAAAGAGCTGGTCGTCCTCGATGAAAACACGGTTGGCTCTCGGGCTCTTCATCTTAGCCACATTGACAGGAAATGAGATGGTAGATGGAGGCAGGTTGGGAGTTTTAGATGGGGTTGGGAGAATAGGGAATATGAGTTGAATCAACGGAATGACAAATTTAGGAAAACAGGGAAAAGCAGAGGTGTACATTCGTTGAAATTGTAACTGAATAACAACCTTAAAATAGGTGTCATCAGCTGGCTTTAGATTTAGTTTTAAATGACACCGTTTTAGCAAACATGACATTCAAAACTTGTAATTTGAAATGTAGTTTCTACTGCTATTACATAGTGGTGTGGCATAGGTCAAAGGGTACAAACATTATTTTAGCACTTATTTCAGCAAGCCTGAAGAGGACATGAGGCGAAGGGCTTGTTTGGAGTTGTTGAGGACTGCATTTGATCTTGGGACTTGCATTTTTCTCTTCTTCAAAAAGTCTAGAGAACTTTGGAGACAAGGGGGAGGAGGCAAATTGTTTAAGATTATAGTGTCAGGCCTGGACAAGAAGAAAGAAGATAATTCAGAAAATTTACAAGCATTGGATTAAGTTAAGATACTGAAAATTGATAAAGAACTGACCCGTTCTGCTTGACTCTTTTCTTCTTTAACTTGCGCTTTTTGTTAGCACTTTCTTCCTCTTCCGAGTCCGATGAGAAAACTAGCCTGTATAATCATTTTTTATTATCATTCACCAAACAAAAATATAAAGTAGAATGGCATACATTTAAGAAATAGGAAACAGATGAAAAAACCTACTTTTCCCGTCCAGCTAGAAAATTTATAATGTCTTTGGAAAGCATCCCTGAATCTTTAGATTGCTCTTCGTCTTCATCATTTTCTTCGTCTTGGATTACAATCTCTTCTGCTTTTGATGGTTTTGGAGTTTTTCTATCCGCCCAATTTCTTCGACGTTCCTTTCCTTCTTGTTTAATCCTGCCATAACCACAATTTAAGTTCTATCCAGACCTTTTAGTAAAGGATTTTGCTCAACACTTGACTAACATCAGATAAGATTAAATCAGCTTGCCAAGCTTCAAAAGGTTTGATCCATACACAGAAGACACTATACTACGATCGCACTGGTTGCACTATAAAAAAATTAACATATACTCAATGCTCACTTGTTAGTAAAATTTGTTCTACTAAACGCTAACTTTCTCGATCCCTTGTAATCAAAGGTGAGACATAACACACTAATTTAGAGTTTCTACCCGCAGAGTATTTACAATGCTATAAATCATATTAATGGTCAACAAAGCTTCTAAAAAGGAACATTTAGCAATAAATATGAACACATCGCACCTTTGTTTACTGTCTTTCTGTATCTTTATGATTCCTTGTTCCAATTGCAAACCCTAATTATACATAAAAGCGTCCATCAAACAATTCGCATAAAATTAAAGTAGGAAAAATTCAAACGGGAGTAGTAAGTAAGTAAGTACGTCATCGGCTGTTAATTCTTCTGGAGCGTCAGAATCGGAGGCGTCTCGGTCAGACATGGCGGAGGGAAAAGGTTGTGGTTTCTAGGGTTTTGGGTTCAGCTTCTTGCTAAAGAGGTTTACTGAATGGTGATGTAATTGGGCCGTTCAGATTTTGACTCAGAAAATGGGCCGGAGAGTAAGTGTAACCAGTATTTTTTTAAAAAAAATTATTATTACTTCATCCCTCAAGTATGGATAAATTTCATATTCAAAGCGGATATGCACTCAGGAGGGTTTGAACAACCAACCTCTGAGACCAGAGACCGAGTAGCTGACCGCTAGACCAATATGCCCATTAAGCTCTTAATCAATATATAGTGTTTTCGAATCAATACCAATCACTTGTCAAAATAGAAGCAGAGATCAGTCAGATTTTTTGAGTTTGGAGTCTGTACAATCTTTGAGGGATGAATGTAATAGAAAAACTTAGCTAAAAAATGAACATGAAGTAGCAGTCTGTGGTAAATATAGACATACAACATATTAGATGAATCATATTTATTACCTAGTCAATCACATTTATTCCTATCGATATTCTTGTTATACCCATTATTAGCAAATCTCTCATCTATATATGTGTTATACATTCTCTATATTCATATTCAATCAATAAAACCTTCTTTACAATATTATATTTTCAACAGTTTGGACGTTAGCTATTGTTTATATTTTTTTATCTTGGGTAGAGAAGTTATAATAAATAAAATATATATAATCAGGCTCAAAAATCCAAAATGATTTATTTGTAATTTCTGCTGCTGAAACCTTTTACACAATCACATATTTGTAGTGTGACACAAAAGGTTAAACAAAATCCTGCTTGAAGAAGTCGTTGTGGAACACAGCAGAATACTTCAGTACTCACACAATATGTACATTCGGGTTTGACACCAATTTGAATCGTTTCTGCAACGCAAATGATTGCACAAGGGAACTCCAAAAGCCATACATTGTCGCAGAAAAGGAATGCAATTTTTCGTTGAGGATCTGCTTGCCCTGGTGCTCACTTGTTTTTGTACATCAGTCCATGAAAAAGTTGAATTTGCATAACATACTAAGAGAAAGCACTTGATGTGGACTGTTGATGGCCCCGCGGAGTCATGCTAGCTGTCCTTAGTAATTTTCGAAATTCTTGTAAGCTGATTTTCCCATCTTTGTCAATATCGGCTTCCTCAAGAAGTGGGTCGATGGACCCTTTCAAGCCAGTGTGCTATGAAGCATTAAAAATAGTCAGTATGGTCCATACAGATGGACAGGAGTTGTGGGCTACTTGTGTTAATCAATACAATCATATTTAAGTCGCATATGCCAAACAAAATAAAACTTGTAAGTGAATTTAATTGTGTCGGCAACCATAGCTTACCAATCTAAGTTCTTCCGGGGTAATGAAGCCATCCCTGTCAACATCAAATTTCTCAAAAGCAGCCTGGGAGCGTTGAAGCCATAAATCGGAATTATGCTCCTCCAACTGATGGACATGGAGAGTGGCAGCAACGAACTCTGTGAAATCTACCAGGCCGTCCGTGTTGCTGTCAATCTGCACAGACACAAAAAATCAACTTGTATGGAAAAGTATAAAGTTGTAACTTGTAAGCCTGGATGTCAACACTAAAAGTTATCACCAGTTTCTTGAACAGTCAAATAGTAATATTTTTTACCGCTTGAAGAATTTCTAAGACACGAGATTCTTTCAATTTCCAAGGAAGGTCTTTGGCAAGTGCCTGTGGGAGAATATGCGGCGTCATAAAATAAGCGATTAAAAGTGAATTACTAACAGGCTATACCAAATCAGTTTAAGAAGATTTGTACTTGTCTCATTTCCTCAAGACTGATAGAGCCATTTCTATCGACGTCAATGGCATCGAATTGATCTCTAAGATCAGATATCTCATCCTCATTAAGTGTGCTTGCCAATGCCTGCACCAAACATCCAATAACATACAAAAACCTAACCAATAAACCTCAAGATTACTGCAGTAAACTGAATAAAACCCCATACCCGTAATGCAATTTGTTTCATGCGACTATACATCACAAATTGCCGCATGTTGTTTAAAACAGATATATCAACAGGAATTTCAGAGGCGCTTCCTCCTTCACGAACCCATGAATGCGCTGCAGTTAAATCAAATTAATTTCATAAAAGGTTGCAAATGCTTACAGCTAACAATAGTTAAAAAGAAATTTATAATGATGGGAGGAAATCATCATACATAAGGCTTGAGCAGCTGTAAGTCTTGCACGGGGATCTTTCACAAGCAACTTTTTTACAAAATCCTTGGCACTATTGCTAATGTTTGCCCAAGGTTTGCGACGGAAATCAGGTTTGTTTTTAAGAACCTATACAAGTCTTTCAGTTAGCTTCCTCTACTTACAAAAAAGTATACAAAATAATCCAGATAGAACACTATAGCGCAGCTTAATTTAAATCTCAGGATATTAAATGAAGGTTGAAATTTTCAGGTACGCATTATACCTCCCTGAATACGCCGTCCTCCGTCTTGTTCCAAAAAGGTCGTCGCCCACATAACAATATATACGTTATGACTCCAATGCTCCAAACATCTGATTCAGGGCCGGATTTCCTTTTTAATACCTCAGGGGCAACGTAGTACGCACTCCCAACTATATCGTGAAACTTCTTTCCTGAAGTTTATTTTATTTGAAACCAGAATTAAATTCACTGTAAGAATTACAAATGCATTTGCGTCTTACAAAATTAAGAAACGATAAGTTGCCACGAACCAGCTCGTATAAAATCTGACAACCCAAAGTCAGTGGCTTTTAGTGGAGAATCCTCTTTGGTTGATTTGAAGAGAAAATTCTGCAAACATAAGAAAAAAGAAAAGGCTATCAGGTGGCTGCTCCAAGGAAGAAATGAATACTATACGAGCATGACTTTACCTCTGGTTTCATGTCACGATGTACGAGACCATGTAAATGACACTGAGCTGCAACTTTAAGCATCTGCCTCACAATTATAGCTGCATCCTTTTCTGTGTATCGACTGTCTTTTCTGTTAAAGTCCAAACAAAAAATGAATCACGCTACAAATACTATTACAATACTTAATTAAAATATAAACAAAATTCGATGTTTAATTCAATGTATTTGAACGAGGTTGACAAGGCTTACTTGGCCAGTATTCTATCCAGTAACTCGCCTCCTTCACACAACCTGAAGAATCAACCGATAGACATAAGAAACGATGACCGCAACATATAGCCAAACTTAGGTAATTAGCCTGACGGAAAAAAAGATTTGAACTTACTCCATTGCTATGTACACATAGTTCTCATCCTCAAAGGCATTATAAAATTGAACAACATTTTCATGCCCGGTTAATGCTTGCAATATCTTAACCTCCCGTTTAACATCCTCTACAGCGATAGGAAGAACCATCTGTGCAAATATTTAGCTCAACTCAGTCTATTTAATTTAAATACTCAGTAACCAATTTCCAAGAGTGTCTCTTCTCTTCTAACACCGATCATTCGCCGATATGTTATGTCCCGCGAATACGAAGACATTTACAATATGTTATAATAACAACCCACTAGATTCATCAAACAAAAATGTACCATAAACCACATATTCATGAAAAAAACTCAAGAAAAATTTGAGAAAGGCTTCATATTTAATATCAACAAAAAGTTCAATCCAGTGAAAGGAAATCTACAACCGAAGTTTAAACATGTCCGAATATAACTACACGAAATAAAACCCCAATTAGAACTCAAACCAATGTCAAAATCCTAAAAAAACTCGAAAAGAGACAACATTTATAGCATCTACTAAAACCTCGATTAATCAAATGGAAATCAACAATCATACATATAATTAGGGTTTTATTACCTTGCTCTTATCAATCCTCTTAACAGCAACTCGATCTCCATTACTCCTATCAACAGCAACATAAGTATACCCAAACTGACCATGCCCTAACAATTTCCCAATCTTATACCTCTCTTCAAAATTCTTCAAATACCCAAAATCCGTTCTTTTTCCACATGCCACCATTCCACCACCGCTCTGACGCCTCCTTCCAGCATCCCTCCTCGCTGCCGCTACTGGCGCTGTAGATTGTTTCTGGGTATTGGTGGGCTGTCGTCGGTTGCTAGATGCGCCGCTGATTTTGGTGGCGGAGAAACATAGACCCATTTGGTTTGATGATCAGGTGTGTGTAGGGATTGAAATTGGGAATATATTGATTTGGTTTGAGTGATGAATTGGTGGATGAATGAGGAGGAAGGGTTGAAGCAGATGGGAGGAAGAAGAGAGGAAGAAGAGGGAGACGCGCAGGCCATAGACATGGACGATTGTTGTTTGGTGGTCAATGTTGACTTTTTCTTCCTTCGATACGCGAAATTGAACTATTGTTTGTCGTTTGTTTGATAAATTTGATTTTTGATGTCACGCTAATAACTTGCTTTCATGTCTTCCTTTGAATAACAATATTGCTGTCAATTATGTGTAAAGCGTGTATAATGAAATATGTAGAACAAAAATAATTGTCTATCAATTATTAATATTGTTTTCGTTGAGAAAAAGAGACTTATATAAGTTAAATTCTCATGCTGTAAATGTTTTCGAGATAAAATTATATATTTTTTACAAAGTGTTCAGACAAAATTACGTAACAATGAAGTAAAAAACGTCAAAACAATAATGTTTTAATACTCAGCACAAACAACAGCGCAATATCTTAAATATAAGAATTCATAAACACATGACTTTGATCACTTTTCCCGAAGTAGCTCACTTGCTCCTTTTTTAAATAAAAACTCACTTTTTGGCAGATTTCTCAAACCTCAAAGCCCTTCATACACTCATTAAAAAGGCCTTCATACATATATGCAGACCGTAAACTTGGGTTTTAATTAAACCGGCCCATATTCCAGCCCAATAACATTACCTGTAATGGCTGGCCCAAAATATCCTGAATTTGGGGAAGAGGAAAAAACCCTAATTAACCCAATCCATATAAATCAACCACACAGTCTCACACTCTCAGCTCTCAAACAGAAGCCGTCGAGCTTACGACACCTTCGTATATTTGTTCTTGTTGCGTTGTGTCGTGTATGTTTTTTTAATTAGAGTTTTTTTGGCAAATGTGGGTTGGTTTGTCAGTGATGATGAAAACAGATGACGAGTCCGACGAAATCCATTCATTTAAACCGTGGGGACAATACGAGGCATTTGTCTGAGATAAACCACCTGAAATCCTTAATTTTGTCACCCTTTTTTCGTAAAGATCGAACTTTTGTGTTTTGATCTCTGTTTAAGCGTTTTTGCAATTTTTTATAATTTGTGTCTTTGAATTCAGGCATAATGAGGATATAATGTTTATGTTCTGATATCAAGTGATTGATTCAAACCTCCTACTCATTCTGAATGCCTAATGTTTACAATTTTGAACACTATGGAAGTGTGATTTGCCTTGATTTCAATGCGTAACACAAATGCTGAGAAAGATATTAAATAGATCATGAGTCATGACTGTCCAAATGCAAGGCATTGTGGATGTCCTAACTTGTAATTCACAGTTTGTTCACTGTTGAAACCCGAAAATATATACTGTAGAAATTTGTATTTGCATTTTGGTTAACTAATCTTTAGTTAATTTCTAAAGATTTTAAGATGTTTTGCCAATGGAATTAAAGGAGTGGTTGTTTTAACCTAAAAAATCAGAAAAATTGGACCTTTTGGAGTCTTAGTGAATGGAACTGTACTTGGAATAGTATCATGAAGAGTTCTGTAGGGACTTTGTACATTTGCAGGGACTTTTTACAGTTGCATTATAAATTCATCAGATTCAGTATCTGATTTTTGCTCTTGTCAAATGGAACAGTACCTTAAATGTGCTGGGGTCTGGCTTCACCTTAAATGTGGATATACTCCCTCGGTCCCCTTAAGTTTATCCAAAACATATATTTTACGGTATTTAAGGTAGTAATGAGTGTAAAATATGTGGTAGAGAATGAATGATTTAAAAGAATTTGAGAGAAAAGATAAAATATGTTGTTGAGAATGAATGAAAGTTACAAACATTAAGGGACACCCAAAAATGAAAGTGGACAAACATTGAAAAACAGAGGGAGTAATGCAGTTTCAGTACACAGAGCAGCAGACCAGATTGGGTCATTCATATTTTTGCACGTAAATGTGTCAACATCTACTTGATGTTGTTTCACTTGCCTGTTCTCTCTGCCGACCCTTAATGTACAAGTTGATAAATCTATTGAGTCATCGAAAAAACTGATCAACATTGAACAAAAAAATTAACTAAAAATTGTTGCAAATTGGATTTTGATGTCTCTAGATCAATCTGATGTTGAAAATGTTGTCTTTCAGTATACTCTATGTTTGTCCCCCAGTTGAATATAGCGTGTTCATCTTTGTATTCCTTTACTTGATTCTCAGGTATGCCCACCTGAGCTTCAGAATCTTTTTGGACCGCCAACCAACTAATCTCCAAGGGTCACTTATATTAAGTCCAACGTTGTCTTTATATAACTCCCAAAGGCCGGATTTCAGTTGCATTCATATCATACCAAACTCATATAATAAGTTCATGCTCGTTTTCCATATTTTTGCTTAGCTAATTTCACTCAAATTAAGTTATTAAAAAGATGAATCCTGAATTTGAGAGTATCAAATTTTCACCAACTATGAATGATTGGAGACTGTTATATTTGAGGCCAATCATTATTAATCTATATATTATGTAGCAACACGCATTGCTTTTAAAATATAGAATATTGAAGGCATGGCAAACTATCATAACAAAGTAAATGGAGTACTATTCTTTCTTAGAAGTCTGCAACCAACATTAGCACACAATGCAAGTCGCCTAAAAACTAAACCGGATGAAATTCGTCGATTGGTACAAGGAATAGCAGTTAAATGGTCCGTTACTGGTTATTGGTTATTGGTTTCAAAGTTCGGTGGTTTTAGAAGTCTGAGTCTGTCCTACCCTTGAGCAACGTAAGATTTTTTATATAAAAAAAGTCCTTCGATTGCTTCTTCAGAGTTGAAACCTGTTGTTTTGTTAAAGAATATTCAATTGATAGATATATCGATTCTTTCTTTAATTTAATTAAAATCAATTTTAATCAAACTTACAACAATTAAAATCAATTCTCACATTTCTCTCTGTAAAGAATTACTAATATTTATATAATGACCAATCAAATTAATCTAAACTCTTATTTTACATTAATCTACTTTCCAACCATTACTTTATCAATTTAGTGTCATTTTCACACGAACTTATTTATATTTACTATTATCCACTTTCTTAAAATATAGACAATTTTTACCGAGTAATAAATTAATGGATGAAATGAAAATTTGAAATACAGTCTTATGAATATACTAATTTATTATTCCCTCCGTCCCATTTTGAGTGTCTCATTTGAGAACTTTCACGGTTTTTAAAAAAATTAAAAAATGTGAGATAAAAAGTAAGAAAGAGAATGAGTGGGATAAAAGTATGAAAGAGAGTGTAAATGTAGAGGTAAAAAAGTTTATATTTTAGGAAATGAAAAAATTATTTTGGAACATCCAAAAAGGAAATGGGGACATTCATAATGGAACGGATGGAGTATAATGATGAATCTGAGTCGCTCGTCATTTTTATATTATGTGAATCTAACGAATTATATAAAAAATAAATATTTAATTGTCACGCTCAAGGGCACTCGGGTGATAAACACAGCGAGTTTTCTTCACTTCTCATCATCTCATCGCCGCGATAATTTTATTTTTCAGATTTCCAGGGTTTCGATTTGACTTCGGATTGTCGTCGGAGGGGTTCGACTCATCATATCCGATCCTCCTCTCTTCCTCTTCATTCCGCGACTCTTTGTCGGATCTGTCCGATGGCTTCTGAAGATGTGATTCGTAAATCGGGAGAGACTGCGGTGAAGACGATCGCTAATTTTGCGGAGGAAGCCAGAGAGGGCGTTAAGGATCCAACTCCTGCTATTCTCAGTATCTGCAAGTCGCTAATTGCTGGTGGCGTTGCCGGTGGAGTGTGAGTTTTTCTGTTTTTTTGATAAATTTATTATTTATTGGATAATTTACGTGATTGTCAAAGATCTGATTTTGCATATGGAGCAGTAGAAAAATTGGAAGTTGTATGATTCTAAAGTGAAAGAGATTAGTTGTTAGTGTTGAACTTGTTTATGGATTCTTAAGATCAGTACTGCTGTTCAAAGATAAATTTGCTGTTTTAAAGTTAAGCGAGTATAAACTGAAAGTTAGTGTTGCTTGACGCAGTTCACGGACTGCTGTTGCACCTTTGGAGCGGATGAAAATATTGCTTCAGGTAATTGCATTTATCTGAATTGATAGTAAATGGATCTGTTTTCTAGTGAAATGTGAAATTTTTAACAGTGGTTTATTTTGTTGTGTGTAGGTCCAGAACTCTCATAATGTGAGGTATAGTGGGACAGTCCAGGGCTTGAAGTATGTTTGGAGAAATGAGGGCTTCCGGGGGCTTTTCAAAGGAAATGGTGCTAACTGTGCTCGTATTATCCCAAACTCAGCAGTCAAGTTCCTCAGCTATGAGCATGCTTCCAAGTAAATTCTCAATTTTCCTTTTTACTTGGTTCAACTATCTGCAGTTTCATTATTGACCATTTTGCAATTAAGCATGCCAATATACTGGCTTTGTGCAAGCCTACATACATTCAATTTTCTATGGCTTCCTTGTCAGTTAACTACTGCCATACTCTATAACTGTTTTTTGTTTGGACTGATCGTCTTTTTCTCTCTGCACAGGGGACTGCTGCTTTTGTACCAGAAACAAACTGGGAATGGTTAGTTTCACTTTCAACGAAATGCTTGTATTAGACCATCGTGTTTTATGTGTCAGCTCAACTTCTGAACACTAATTATTCTATTATCTTTAAACCAAAATGAACAGTAATTGAGAATTCAGTTGGAGAAGTTACTTAGATATGTATTTTATGTTATTACCATGGTAAAATTAAACTAAACACTGAACCTTACTGAACCATTATCAGGGTTCATACATAGGTTAATAGGTCCTAGTGATCAAATTGTTACTGGGTTATTTCTTGGTCGTTGCGATGTTATAGTGCACTTAGTTTTGATAATCTCCGAAAGCTAAATTGATGGTTCTTTTGCCAAATTCTGTTGGGTATTTTCAATAATCTTGCTTTGGGTACAGATAATATTGCCCCATATGAAATGGATAATGTATTTTGAATATCAGTCCATTTAATACTCTCGACTGATGGAACTACTGATATGCTTACATAAGAGAACTGTTATCATTGCATATGTTCATTGATTCACTTCCTATTATTTTATTGATGATTGCAGATGATGCAGAGCTCACTCCTGTTTTACGATTAGGAGCGGGTGCGATTGCTGGTATCATTGGAATGTCTGCAACTTACCCCATGGATTTGGCACGAGGCAGGCTGACTGTTCAGGTAGAATAGTGGACTGGTGGGCTTACAAATTCTACAATTTTATTTCCAGAGTAACAATATGATCTTTGTTTCACTAAATGTAGACTGAAAACTCTCCTAATCAATATCGGGGAATGTTTCACGCACTATCAACTGTTTTGCGGCAAGAAGGCCCACGAGCTTTATACAAGGGATGGCTTCCATCTGTAATGGGAGTTGTAAGTTGGACTTTCGATTTCTCCTTAAACAGATTTATTAGTTTGCGTAGCTTTGACTATTGAAGTGCTTACCGTCCCTAACTCTGAATTACGGTCTGCATAACATCATTGGATTTCTTTTTTCATAATCGTGTATTATGGCATCTGTTGCTCACATGTTTCGAGTATTAGATTTCTTTCAACATTGAGCTAATCTAATGAATTTTCCCTTTTCCATTCAGATTCCATACGCAGGTCTAAATTTTGGCATGTACGAATCTCTCAAGGCTTGGCTAATCAAGACAAGGCCATTTGGTCTTGTAGAAGACACTGAGTTGAGTGTGACAACAAGGCTTGCTTGTGGTGCTGTTGCGGGTACCTTTGGCCAAACTGTTGCGTATCCTTTTGATGTTATTCGTAGAAGAATGCAGATGGTAGGCTGGAAGGGCGCTGCTTCTTTTGTCACCGGTGATAGCAGAAACCACGCTGTCCAATATAATGGTATGATTGATGCATTTAGGAAGACCGTCAGGAATGAAGGATTTGGAGCATTGTTTAAGGGTGTGGTCCCCAATTCTGTCAAGGTTCGTCTTTCTTGAATCTGATATCCTTATTGTATATTGCTGAGTAAAGGCTAACTAAAACTAAGAACTGCTGAAGGTTCCCCTTTTATGATTTAGTGTCTTTATGAATATGGTGGCCACTGATTTAATTTTCGGAGTATTTAATGAGCAACCATTTTCATCTATTATTCTGAAGTCTTAAAAAATAATGTCGTAAGAGATTACGTTAGAAAAATGGTTTTGTGATTATTCAGTGTAGCAAATTTCGGAGGTAATGTCGAAAATGGCAATGCTGCCAATGCAAATAGCATTTTCAAGCAAGCTGATTAATGAAATTTGACATTTTTCAGGTTGTGCCATCTATCGCCATTGCATTTGTGACCTATGAGATGGTTAAGGATGTCCTAGGAGTAGAGATCAGAATATCAGATTGAAGATTGAAGATGGAGAGCCCAAGTTTGGTTCAGAAAAATCGCATTTTTTTGTAGACCAGGGGAAGCAAAGATGAATGATCAGGGCCTCGTTCCTTCTTGTTGGCGGAAGTCAGAATCCGTCTCAGCCTGTGTCTACGATTCTATTGACCACAGTTTTAGAGAATGTGTTGTAGTTTTTTCGGCTTTACAAGCCCTATCAATAAAGCAAATGCAAGGACAAGTGTAGGAAATACCTTTGTTTGCTATGCACTGATAAAATATTTCTCTAGCCTAGTTTTTAGTATTGTTTTTCATACTAATGAGTATGTTCAGCTCAGCCAGACTTGCACTGTGTTGCCAAGCAACTAGATTTGTTGATTATTTGTAGATTGTTTTCACTTCGCCACTGTACAGAATAATTTGTTTTATTTTGGTAAAATAGGCTGCTAGTGATTTGATTAGAATCCCTGTCCTCAAGTCTATGGTCCTGTTATGACCCAGATAATTGAAGGCCAGTTTGTACCTTTTTTTGCCGAGGAATGTCTCGGAAACGCTGTCCATTACTGTGGAAATGAGGACAACGCACTTGTAAGGCCCCGAGGCGTCCTCCGGACAAGTCTGGGTGAGGACTCCTTATGTGCCGAGGTCAAAAACCCCTTGCACGAAGGTCTTCGCTGCCCCAAGCCTATATGCCGATCTATACTAAGGAAGATTCAAAGAAATCAGTCATGGAGACATTCATATTGATAATTGCATCAAAGAAATAAGTTATGGAGACATTCATATTGATATTTGCATAAGAAAAGATGTTACATATGAAGGCCTTATATAGGCAACAAAGGGGTGAGGGAAATGGGTTAAATATCCCAAAAGATCTTAGCATTGAGATGTCCAAAAGGCAGGGGACAAGCCTGCTGTGCGCAGGTTGCTGCAGCAGAGAATTGATGTTGCGGCAGGGTTAAGGTGGCGCTGATGTCGTGGTGCAAGTGGCTGCCTAGTGGGCAGCAGTGTTGCGGAGGATTCCTGCGGACAATCTGCCTGCGTCTTCGACTTTGGGAGCACGGAACCTCGCACTCGGGAATCGGCATAATGTCCTCGGAACATCGATACCTCGGGAGGTCTCTTGGAGGCCTTTGGCGCCCGTGTTCCGCGTAAACTCGGCCCGCATTTGCCGTGAGATGCGCTGTCTCGGCAGAGGACAACATGTATCGCAATTTCAGTGTCCTCGGCAATATGAACAGATCGGGAGGCCGCCTTTGAGGCCTCGGCAACTCGGTCATCTCGGGAAAGAGCCTCGGCACATAAGAAGTCCTCGACACAGACTTGTCCGGAGGACGCCTCGGGGGCCTTACAAGTGCGCTGTCCGCATTTCCACGGTAATGGACAGCGTTTCCGAGAGATTCCTCGGCAAAGAGAGGCACAAGCTGGCCTTCGATTATCCGGGTCATAACAGATCCACCGGTCATGTTCACTATTTCTCACAATTTGTGAAAGGTGGCTAGAATTAATACAAAAGTTTTGGTTAAATAGAATAAATGGTACATATGCATGATTTATCTGAATAATTATCACTCTTCTCGAATATATGATCCAAATCGATAAACCAAGGGCAAGTTAACACTCTTCTCGAATTTCTCGCAAGCTTAATTACATTATTTGTAACTTTATACTTAATAAATCTAGGAGGACAATCAGATATATGTGATACTGTAGGACATGATTTCAATTGTTGATTTCTAAACATTCAACGGATGCGATTAAGAAGTAAAAAAACCTCCAAATCCAATCGCCGCGTATTTTTTGCAAATTCAACCGTCAACTTTAATAAAAACTAACTTTAATCTCAACCATCAGATTAATCAAATTAACGATTTAAATTTCATCTTTGCATCTTACAAATACTTAATCTCCTCCTAAAACTTAACCCATATGATTGTATTACTATTGCTCATAAGAAATTGATGAATTAGTTAAACTCAAATTATTGGAAATTTCCTACAAAATCAAATCAAACCAAACCAAACCAAAATTTACATCTACAAGCATCCAAATCCTCTTAGCCCAATTGCTTAAATGTCACACGTATCCACGAGATGAGTGCTTGCCATTAATTCACAATTAAATAAATAAAGAAACTCTTTCGTCCCCATCATCCTACTAGGGCTTATTAGTTTGTGTCAATTTTATGTATGTGTGTTCAATTACTCTCTTCCTAGATTCATTTTGGTCACACACAAGTCACAACCTGTGTTTGTGTTGTTGAGTCATTCATATTGAGACCAAAGCTCGCAACTTTATTAAAAATTGAACACACCCATCTGGTTCAGTCCCATCCTTACTACCGTGTTGACGTTGATCCACTCTCAAAATTGAATCTTGGCTTCTTTTCAAGGTACTTTTTTGGCCACAGACCCATCTATCAATTTACTCTTTTTGCTTCTGCTTCATTAGATGTAATGCTACAATGTTCCACTACAGTGTTTTAGAGCTTGTGTTGTGTGTATTTGTATGTCTGAGTATGACCTAATTTGAGGTCTTGACATGAATTGAATGTGATGAAGTTGTTAAAGGATGGAAATTGAAAACCCCCTTTTTGGGATATGCTTTGAATTTTGATGGAACTATGTTTAAAGAATTTTTCATGAATGGATGGACCCCTTCTGTTGTGATTGGCTGTCTTGTGCATGATGGATGAGTTTGTTTGTCTAGTAATTCATCTTGATTTGTGCCTTTAACTTAATGGATTAGTACGTTTTTTGTAGATTGCAGCTTAAATTTGAGATCTTGCTGTTAAATTTCTGGGAATGTTAATTGATTGGTGTATTTATTGGCTATTACCTATTGAGTGAATTGAGTTAGTTCCCGGTCTATTAGATAATCTGTATAAGACAGGGAATCATGCATTTTTTCAATTCAGAAAGGTAAAATTTTACTCTGCTTAGTGCTTACTAGCTTAGCTGTATGTTGTTTTCCTGGCAACATTTTCGATGATTTGTTAGTTAGATAGTTGTCAGTTAAAATCTATGGAAGTTTCGGCCTGAATTAGATGAATTTAGATGAAGACTTATCAGTTTGTCAAAAAATATTAGCCTTCCTGTTCCTATTGCTGTTTTGAAGTTTCTGTTGAGTGGCTGGGAAGTTCAAGATTAAGCAGTGTTGTTAGTACTTAACCTAATAACCCATCATTAATTTGGCGGAAAAGTATCAACTTCAACGTTCACAGTTACACCTGCATATTGTATGCAGTATCTGCTGCTTTGAGTTCCTTCAGACTAATTAATACTATCAGAATTCATATTTTTTGAGAGTTTGTTGTTTCAAGTTTGAAGTACTAGGATGCTCGTTATTATATCTAAAATGTTGCTGTTTATTAACATCTTGATCTGCCGGGTATGCCTTTTATTGTTATTTAGTGATGCTCATTCACTGTATTTAGGAATTAGGATGTTTCTAATGAACTTAGTGAAATCTGTTTACATTCGAAGGTCCCAATATTTTTGTGAAGTTGGGGTTTTGCCAAGTACTCTTAATCAACAGTTTATTGGAGTACAAAGTTTATTTTGCATTCTAAAATGAATTTCTTTTTGTTGGTTCTTACTTCGTGAGAGTAATCGGGTTACATGGCTTTTATAGTATATTTTGGCTGAAAGGGATTAGAGCATAATGCATTTGGCCGTGCTTGGATTTCAAAATAGGAATTGAGTATGGAACTCCATCCTTGCCTTAAGCAGTATGTTGGGCAATCTGATCTTCCTCCGCATAGCCCAGGATCAGATTTTATGTACAAAGAAAAGGCAAATTGTATTGAACATGATATGAACGGTCAACTGCATGATCGTAAAGAGGATGATATCGTGACTGAGGCTCAAGAGAGCAAGGCGAAGAACTAGTGGAGGGTCATAGAAGTCCCGAGAGAGCTTCAATTTTGGACCGCCAGCTGGAGATTCAAAACTTGTTTAGTGGTGCTCATGACATCCGAAATGGAGATATAGCTCAGGAGACTGACACAAACGGATTGCCAATAATTTCAGGGGAAATTCCAAGTTCAGATAGCAATGGATCATCAAGAAACAACAACAATGAAGACAAGTATATCGATCCAATGACATTAAATCCTCATTGTTCTTCCGAGTGGAAGAATGAAGGTTCAAATTTGTTCTCAGTGTACAATCCTGTAACGGAGTCCAGTAATCATGAGCAACAGTGCTTGGATGAACCCTGCAATCTGAATGTCCAGGCTAGCAGGAAAAGACCTAAACTTGAAATTCGTCGGGGAGAGTTGATGTCATCTTATCCCCATGATCAAAATGCTCCTGAGGATATATTGGTTCATGATTCTGGTTTTGTACAAGGCGGCAATGATGTAGACTCTGTCACATTAGCTCCTGAGCCTATTCAGGAAGAAATGGTAGACCAGGAAAATGAAACACAGGACGATGCCAACTGCCAACAAGTGGGTTGATATTGTTGTTCAGGCTGATGACGTTGACCTTAGTCATACTAAAGATGGTGTGCTGACGCCAATAAATCAAGTGGCAGATGGGAAAACTCCGAGTTCTAAGATAAAGAGTCGTCAATGTGCAACCTTTATTGAAGCTAAAGGTAGGCAATGTGTGAGATTCGCGAATGACGGTGATATTTACTGTTGCATACATTTGCCTTCTCGATTTGTTGGTAACACGGTGAAATCAAAGCCAGCCCGTTCTGTTGATAATCCCTTGTGCGGAGGTACCACCACTCTCGGATCTAGATGTAAGCATAGGTCTTTAAACGGTTCCGCATTTTGTAAGAAACACGGTCCACACAGTGATGCTAGTACAAGCTTGACTACAACTGATAATTATTCAAAGAGAAAGCGCGAGGACTATATTTCCAGTGCAGTTAATCAGTCTTACTCAAATGTGGGTTTGACTGCAAAAGATGGAAGGTCTCCATATGCGCAACAAGATTCAGCGAGAGATGTTTATGCATCAAATGACTACAAAGCACAAGTGGAGCTGCGCATTCTGACAACAATCCATGTTCTCAACTTCGCACTGTGTGGGCTCGTGCTTGCCAGATGAAAATGATCAGTGTACAGAATCCCCAAAGCGTCATTCAATGTACTGTGATATGCACCTTCCGAATTGGTTAAAGCGCGCTAGAAATGGGAAGAGTAGAATAATTTCAAAAGACGTGTTTTTAGAGATTCTGAGAAGCTGTTCATCGGTGGAACAGAAAAAACAGTTGCATCAAGCATGTGAACTTTTCTACAGGTTTTTCAAGGGTATATTATCCGTACGAAACCCAGTTCCGAAAGAGGTTCAACTTCAGTGGGCTCTCACCGAAGCTTCAAAAGATGTTTACGTGAGGGGATTCTTGATGAAACTGATTAGTAGTGAAAAAGAGAGGATTCAAACACACTGGGGATTTTCTGCAGCAGAAAATTCATTAGCTTCTTTGTTTGCCGGCAAACCATCGGTTGAAAAGCAATCAGCAATGCCATCAGCTGATATTAGCTACCGTGCAGCAAGAGAGATAATTAAGTGCAAGATTTGTTCAGGAGAGTTCTTTGATGATCAAGCTTTAGGCGCACACTGGATGGAAATCCACAAAAAGGAATCAATATGGCTATTCAGAGGGTATGGATGTGCAATTTGTCTCGATTCTTTCACAAACAAGAAAATACTAGAATCTCATATCCAGGAAAAGCACCAAATGTATTCTGCCGAGCAATATACACTTCTTCAGTGCATTCTCTGTGACACTCATTTCAGTCATTCGAAGGACTTGTGGTCGCATGTTCTCTCATGTCATCCCGCTCATCTAAAGCTCTCTACTGTTACTCAAATGGATTTTGTGACATCAGAAAAACAACTGCCAAAAAAGCCAGATTTTGATATTTCAGGTTCCGGGAAGAAAAGCCCTGAGAATCAAGTTAGCTCTCGCAGATTTATTTGTAGGTTTTGTGGCTTGAAGTTTAATTTGCTTCCGGATCTTGGTCGACATCATCAGGCTGCACATATGGATCAAAATATAGCTAGTTCCCACCCCTCTAAAGCTGGGATTCACTATTCTCTTAAGTTGAAAGCAGGCAGACTCAAGCATTCGAGATTCAAGAAAAGCTTGAGTTCGTACCAGATAAGGAATAGGACTACTGCCAAGATGAAACATCAAATTCAAACAAAACTTACTAGCATTGAGCAAACAGATCAACAAGCTGAGGCTCAACAGGCGGCGCATTTCGAGTCACTAGGTGAATCCCAATGCTCTGAAGTCGCGGAAATGTTATTCTCTGAGGTTCAGAAATCCAAACCCCGTCCAAGCAACCAGGAAATTTTATCTGTTGCTCGCTCAACTTGTTGCAAGGAAATCTTCAATCTTTTCTCGAAGCCAGATACAGAGTTGTACCAACAAAGTTGTATTTAAAAGCGGCTAAATTATGCAGTGAGTATAGCATCAAAATAAGATGGCACCAGGAAGGATTTGTTTGTCCCAATGGGTGTAAACCATCTGAAGAATCAACATTGACCATGTCTGACGTAATGCCAGTTATCAATGGGTTTGCGTGACGGATACGTAACACATCAGATATTGTCTGAAATTAAAGACTGCGAGATGGATGAGGGCCATTATGTCATCGGTCAATCTTATTTTAGTCTGAGGCCTTTGAAGAATGTTATATGCTGTGATATAAGCTTTGGGCAAGAAACAGTTCCGGTTACATGTGTAGTGGATAGGGATGTTATGGACTTATTTTCCCTTCTCCCAGATGGTTCATATTGCCAAAAAACAGGTGGTCCGATGCCCTGGGAGAACTTTACTTATGTTACTAAACCAGTCGTGAAACAAGCTACTGACAGTGGTGCAAAGGTACCTTATCTTATTCCTCGATATGTTTTCCATAGATTTTCCACAAGCTTTTGATTACTTTGATCCGCATAAAATTGTTTAATTTCTGTTTTCTTTGATTTAGGATTCTCAATTGAGAAGTGACGAGGGACAATTGACATGCTCATCCAGTACATGTGATCAAGTGTTTCTTTTTAATTCTACTTATGAGGATGCGAAAGACATATATGGGAAACCTATGCACGGTAGATTTCCATATGATGATCAAAGATGTATCGTGTTGGAGGTAATAATGCCAAATTGATTGGTAAAAATTATTGAGATGAAAGAAATTAAAAGGAAACATAGGTTTTTAGATTGACAGTCTTCTTTTAGCAGTCATCTCGGTGACCCAGTTATCGTGTTTTTCGACGTATGTGCAGGAGGGTTACCTTGTCTATGAGTGTAACCACATGTGTAGTTGCGGCAAAACTTGTTTAAATAGAGTTCTGCAGAATGGGGTACATTGTAAATTGGAAGTATTCAGAACAAAAGAAAAGGTAACTTCATGCAAATGACGGAGCAGCAAAGTTGAAACTCACTTGATTGACAAAATTCATTCATGTTCAACAGGGGTGGGCGGTTCGAGCTGGCCAACCAATACAACGAGGTTCATTTATTTGCGAATATGTTGGCGAAGTTTTGGAAGAACAAGAAGCTGTCAAGAGACTCAGCTGGTTTGTTTTGTCCTGTGACATTTAGTTTCAGCATTTTTCTTTAAAATGTTGATTTCTGTTTACTGAAATTTTATTTTGTCTTGTGACAGCTTCAATGAGGAAGGCTGTGGCTACATGTACAAGATTGATCCTCAGGCCAACGACATTGGTAGAATAAACGGACGTCAGGAAACATTTGTAATCGACGCCACCAAATATGGAAATGTCTCACGGTTTATCAGTCACAGGTGACGCTAGTTTTTATGCACATTATTGTTAACGTCCTATTCAATTATTCATTTGCGCATACCCTACCGTGTGTCCTCAAATATTTTTTCACTTGTCAGTATCTTACCTACTTCCAAAGAGATTAGTAAACTGAGGGTTGGCGCAGTCGAGTTACAATTTAGTTCACCTACCGTGATAACATGAGTTTTGCAATTATGCTTAACAATATTTTTATCATTGTAGCTCCACGCCTAACTTGATGAATTACCAAGTTCTTGTGGAGAACACGGACTGTCAGCTTGCACATATTGGATTCTATGCAAGTCGAAATGTAAGGAAGGCATTGTGCCAAAATAGCTTTGTGATCTTTTTCTAGGCTGTAATGCGGAACTAAGCTCATTTATTAATTTTTTACCAAGCAGATACGGATAGGCGAAGAACTGTCTTACAATTTTCAGAATGGAACAATGATGGGAGAGCACTGCAGTTGTACATCATCTTCCTGCAAGGGGCGCAGTATTCGCTAAACACTTGCCTATACAATGACACCCATTTCACTGGGCAGATCACTGGCAGAACACTGATTTAGCAGGAGTTAACTCATAGACATAGCTATTGCAGCGGTACAAGTCAATGGGATAGTAAACATCATTACTGACGCTGGCCGCTGGACTTTCTTACTATTGTAGTAGCTTATGAGTAGGTTTTACATAGTCATTGGTGGCTGATTATTCTTAAAATGCTTGTCCATCATCTTCTTGTATCAATTACATGTGATTCAAATATTTGCTTATAATGATTTGTTAGGTTTTGTACAAGTGAGTACTTGACACTGAAGCTGATAGGCAAAAACTTGAGAAGAAAAAAACTTAATGCAATTAAACCACTGAGATACATCTCTTTTTGAGCTACTAATATATTGGCATTTTTTGAGTGTAATTGACATGTTTGGCAGGCAGCACAAAAATGTTGTCACTTAGATTGCCGGAAGAAACAGTACGTGGCCTTGTTCACTTGGGTAAAACACTTTTCCAAATATATATTAAGTACGTAGAAGATAGAAAAGGACTGCTCGATGACACACACAACATTACTCAGTCACTGCACCAGAAGACAACTTCAAAACCTTATTATAAATACACATGCAACAACATCAGTGGGGCAGCAGGAATGAGATATGAGAGGTATCAATTATTTATGTACCCAATTATCTTTTCCAGTTTGTATTTTTGTAGCTGCAAGAACTTGTGGAAATAAATCCAAAAGCTTGCCACAAGTATATATGAAAGATAACGAATCTGTTTTTTATTCACTGCGTGCTTGCATGATGTTGTTTTAGTTGCTGTGTTGCTTTACCTTGATTTTTCCATACGTTAGGGTTTTTAGTGTTTTTTTGTTGTTTTGTGGATTCCACTGCTGACGGATGATATCATCAATTATTTGGTCGTTCGTTTACCTGAATTTAGATATATATTAAGTTATAATAATGAAGTATTTTACATAAACACATGAAGTTTCTAATTACTAGTAATTTTTGCACAGTACTTGTGATATTACAATTTTTTATAATTTTTTTAAAATATAACAGCATATAAAATAAATTATTTAAAAATAAAATCAGGTGTGTACATTTTTAATTTAAGTTATAAATAATATATTTATGAAATAAAGTAATTAATAGTAATAATAGGGGATAATATTGGAAAGTGAAATGTGGTTACAAAAAATAACCGTCAATTAAAGCCTTTGCGCTTGGTATACAGTATTAAAGCGCATAAGAAATGTCATTTGTGAGACGGAAGCGCATTTATATATATGATATATATGATAAATGTCATAACATAATTAGATAAATTAAGTACGAATAAGAAGTAAGACTTGCAATTTTTAGTTTTGCTACTTTTGTAATACTTTTGTGTTACTACCATATTGTAGCATCTCGTATACAAAAAACCCAAGCTGTATTATAACGTATATCACCAAGTAGCTATACTTTCAAATAAAACAATGTCACACATATATCAAACTTTAATTCTTTGTAACTTTGTATGTCCTTTAACAACCTCCAAAATCCCTAGCAGAAAATGGATTCTTCTCCGGCAAGTTACCAGAATGCTGGCGAAGTCCTAACGTAAGGGACACATCACCAGCTGTTGTGGTCCCAAACCTAATTAAACCTGGCCCTCCACCAATGTATCCACCACTTGGTGTGGATAATGTTCCGGCAGAGCTTCCACTTCCCCTACTACGAGTATCATCCACTCCCATCATTTCAACGTGAAACCGTTGGTAATAATTTTGGGATGGAACAGCTGACATGATCATGTTAGGAGCTGCTTGTTGCTGTGTAGGAAAATTACGAGAAGATGAAGCCCTAGTAAAATCTTGCTCGGTGGTCGTGTAGTGGTGCGGAGGATCTTGCTCCCGCGACGATGAATCGAGGAGTTCATTTTGATCATTCATTTCACTGTTGCTATTTTTGTTGCTAGTGTTGTCTAGGTTTTGATCTTGTCCTTCTTCTTTGGCTTCCTGTTGATACATTTCTTCAACCATAGGTTTCCATAACCTGACCCTTGCATTTATGAACCAGTTCGATACCTGCAATAATGTAACAAACATCATTAATTGACGTTTCTGCTTCGATTTCAGTGTCATGAATGCTACGCAATGTAAAACAAGATTTAAGAACTATCGGCATTCAAGTAGGGTTTGCATGCTAGTAAATGACCTAATTAAAACACCCCAATAATTAATTAGATAAACACCACTCCATTTTGTCACACTGCATGCAAGTGATCTTGAGGGAAAAATCGACATGCATGTTTCGCTACATTTGTGTTGAAAGATATTCCCTAAACCAGTTTGAGCAAATCTTGTGGCGAGTCACGCCACTCAGACAGTCACTCACAAGCTAACTGATCAAAACTGTTTGCAGCAACAGTAGCAATAATCACCATGCACACACAAACATAAGTTCTTGAAATAAGAAAAAACAGAAAAACAGGCCACAGAAGTTACCAAACACCAACAACAAGAAGAGTCTGTTGTTGCTTTCACACACCCCGTTAGGATTGAATGCCTGTGTTAATATTTGTGTACTAACACATGGGGTTCAGTGACTTGTTTTCCTGTATTCTAATTACGTATTGGGATTTGGGAGTAGTGGGGCGTCCTTTCAGATGATTCTTAAATAATTTAATTCAGTTCATAATTATAGGTTAATTGTTTCATTTATCGTAACTTTATTTAAAACATTTATATATATATAAAAATCTTTTACTATTAGACTGTCAAATAATTCTGATATAGCAGAACGAAAATAATTCAATTAAACCCTAGTAATCAATCAATTCCGTTTTTAAAATGAGGTTAATTTGTATCAATCAGTTCAATCTGATCCCATTAGCTAAGTTAGATTCTTATCTAACGAGATTTTTTGCACATCTACGTATGGTCGATCGCTAATAAATCAGCAAAAGACAAGGAAAATGAGTTCATAAAAAAAGCTGGAAGAAGAGAGAGGAAAGTGAGACCTGACTTCTGGAGAGTCCAGTCTGCCTTGCCAACAGATGCTTGTCTGCGTCACTTGGGTATCTGAGAAACGCAAAGAAACAGTGACAATCTATCAGATACATCACATTACACAATCATAACCTTAATTGCATGTTGTGTCCAAAAGAAGCACAAAGTTTTGACACCATTTTTACCCTATAACCCCTCGACTATCATATACTCCTTTATACAGTCTCTCATAGATGTCATGATGTACATATCATGAACATATTGTTCTGTACATGTTTGATATGTTAAATGCAGCATGTGAAATCTCAGAGTCTAAAATCGTACGTGTAATGAAGCATAATGCATGCAGTTTGTCTCTTTGCCAAGCAATATAGTATAAGTTCAAGGTATTCAATGCACAATGCAAGAACTTGATATCAATATGATCACATAATGACATAGTCAAAATTTGACAAAATGTAGTGATAATTATGTACAAATAGATTGGATGACATTGTACGTGATAATAATTGTCCTTGATTCCTTAGTATTAACAAAACTAGGAGATGGCCTAAGTCTTTTACAGCTTTTAACGAACGATAGAACTATGTAAAAAGATAAAAGACATGCATGCTATGCTTTAAAGTGTAAGCTTTTGACTCTAAACATACAAATGTATTAAACCTAAAGCTGGAACTAATGTAATTGACCCCAGCTTCTGTTCTCTTTCATTGGCATTATAAGTATCTTAGTATATTAACACCCTAAAAGATCCTAAGAACACTTTGACATGAATAGTTTTGGGTTGTAATCTACTCGGGAAAAATCACTATTCACTATTGAGTGTTAATAAAGTGCCTCTAGCTACACAGTAAGTTTTTTGGTTCTTTAAAATGATTGATATGTACAACTAAGATGTATGCAATAAACCAGGAAAAAAGCAGGGATTGATATCTTACGGGTGTAGAAAATGCTCAAAAAGCCAAGCCCTCAGTATGTTTACTGATCTTTCAGGCAAGCCTCTTTGGGGTCTCCAAGCCTCAGTTTCCATCATTCCCATTTGATGGAAAACCCTTTGCTGCCTCAAGCTTTGCTCGAGTATTCTTAGCCGCGGTGTCTCCCCCTTCGTCACCCCACCACCAGCTGCGGCATCCTTCTCCCCGAGCAGCTCACAGCTATGTTTCAGCTGAGCTGCAATAGCGTCCTTCAGACATCTAAAGTGGCGAGACATGGCTTTTCGCGCTAGGGCCGTGTATGGAACAGCCGAACCAAATCCCATCACTAAGTCAAATGAATTCACCACCAACTGCATTTGCTCGCAATAGTGGTTGTATCTTCTGTCCACCTACATACAAATTTTGTGTATTTAAGATAGAAGGAACTGTGAAATCAAATAAAACCCTAATAAATCATGGTAACTGAAGTATAGGTTTAAGGTTTATAATGTCTGTTAGCATAAAAGTCGGCCTTAACGGTAATGTGTCCAATAAATACGAAATAATAAGATCAGTAAATGCGGTGAAGTTCATGTCCATCAATGCAACAGTCTCTTAATGATTGCTACAGTAGACACATTGATATGATTGTTCATGGGAGAGAATAAAATATATATTTTAATATACGAAGTTCAATTTTCAAATTTCATGTCTCTCATCCTTTTTCAGTAGTGTCCACACAACACAAGGATACTATTATGCTCCTCTTTAATAAAAACAAAACTGCAACAGCTGCCCAAGTCAACCTGTTATATAATATGCAGAATACAAAATCAAAATGCATTGAATTAATAATTTGAAAATGCATGACCTAGTATGGTTGATATGATGGGGATTGGATAGCTAACAAATATATTTGATGCTTTACTTGGTCATCTTCCCAAATCAAAAGAATGGATCTTGTTTCTTTATGTGTTCACACCAACCATAAAATCAACTTCACCAGAAGCAAAACACACCTTCAAGAAACTATTGACACTTAAAAATTGCGCAAGAAACCTATAATTTAATTAATCAAAGTGCAAATTTCAACTTTACCACCCATCATCCCAGGAATTTATATATCATCTTGCCGGCCTTAATTATATTCTAATTAGTTTATATTTTTCGGTATTTATAATGTTAGGAAATATTTGGGAGGGAGGTAAGCAAGAAATAAAAAATTCAATCCAATAGTATCAAAGAGAGGTAGAGATTACATGCCTCATCTAGCATGGCTAGCAACTTGACCTTCTTTCTCTGATGCTCAGCTCTCTCAGCAGCTGATAGGGTAGGTGGAGGAATAGTAGAACCTTCTTTAGTTGACGATAAGGATGCTCCACCGCCGCCACTGGCGGTTGCTGCTGTCTGATTCTTGTCAGGGTTATTAGGGCTTATGTTGTTATTAAGCTTGGTTTTCTTGAAATGTCCTCTACCCACACTACAAAACTCCTCAAGCAATTCTTGAGTCGGTTTTGCATACTTGGAGTTGCGTAATAAACTCATGGCGGATAACGATGATGAGGATGGTGTTGTTGATTGCCCAACAAATATCCCATTATTATTCATTTGATGATTGAGATGTAGAGTCTGCTGCTGATGTTGAAGTTGTTGGCGATGGTGATGTTGGGTGAAGAAGAATTGTTCTGCTTTTGCAGCTTCTAGTGAGGAAGCTAGTGATAATGATAAACCTTGACCTACGGTACCTCCACTCCCACCACCACCGTTGCCGCCCCATGAATCATATGAACCAGAATTGGTGTTGTTTGGCAGGAGCATTTGAAGAGTGTTCATGTGAGATGGAGCTGAAACTGGCCCTGGTGAAGATGAGGTTCTAGACTGAGGGTTCATAAGAAATAGTTGCATGGCTGCCGCTGCTGAATCCGCCACATTAATTGCTGACATCTGATGATTTGTTGTTGTTGTTGCCTTTGCTGATCTCGAAATTCAAGTATGTTTGGGTCTTTTCTATCACTATACCATTCTTGAATAATTCCTGGCGGCTGAGGCTCCCGGGGATCTTGAAACCCCGGCGGACCCATCTGGTGTAGAAGCTGAGTAGCTGATGATACTCCAGCTGGATAGCTGAACATCTCAGATAACATCCCAGCTGTCTCGTAAACGGCAGAAATCCCTACACCAGAATTCTCATCTTGTGTGGGGAACCCTCCGCTAAGCTTATCTCTCAAGATCTGCTGCTGCTCAGATCTCTCAAATCCATTGGAGTAACTATAAATATTATCTTCATGATGATAGCTTTGAGACATATATACAAAATTCCCACCCCACAAAAAGTTACAATAACCCTAGAAGTACTCCATCTGCTTCTTCAAAGCCACCTGAAAATAAATAAGGAACCCAGCACAAAATAGTTAAATTTCCCAAACCATAAACTAAGGAACATCACACTGAATCAAAGTTACTCTAGATCGAAGGACTAATTACAACTATATATTTTGAAAGGTTAATAGGGTTTCAAAACATTAATTCGACTAGCAAGCTCTCTGCAGGACAACAAGGTAATCATCTTCAACCTCTGGATTTCAAGCTGATGATATATATTTACGAGGAAGAAGAGGGTAGATGGTGACACTCACTTTCAGGGTTAATGGTGATGCTTTTGCTTTTGTTTTGTTGTATGCTGTTGTGTTGGGTGTTGAAAAGGAGATGAGCAGAGAGAGAGATAGGTGGAAAACACTAATTTGCAATTTGATTTTTCTTTGATAAGAAAAATAATCGAAGTACAAAACAATACAACAAAGGTGATGGCAGAGAAGAGGATGATAGCATATGACTGATGGCTGCAGCTGTGTAGTTCTGAAAATGGAGGCTTTATATTTATTATGGTGGTGGTGGTGGTGGGGAGTTGCTGAAGAAACTGATAGAACAGCAGGAGTGGAGCAGATTGAGAAAAGGAAAGAGGGAAAGAAGATGATGATGAACAATTAGAGATGAAAGAGGAGGAGAGAGAGAGAAGAAGAGGTCACTGTTACTTCATCTGATGAATCCATTTATCATGACTTTTATTTACTTATTAGTTATACACCGTATCATTTATTTATTTTATTTTATTTTATAAAATGACTGTCAAACTGTAACACGATTTCAGTTAAAAAGTACCTCGCATAAGATGACGTTTGAATGAATTTCTTTCGTTATTTGTAGGGGTAATCTTTGTACCTAGTGTGGGCCTCATCACTATATGAAGATGCTGCTCGCTAGCTGCTGGTACAACTGCAAGGTAGTTAGTGACATCTACAAGTCTACCATTTCACGTATAAATTATTACTTAAATATAAACATTTACATGTTATAAGATTTTACTCACATCTTGTTGACTCGTCATTATATGTTTGACGGTTAGTTTAAGCAGTTAAACACTTCAAGCGCTACCGTTGCTAATAGGTGTATTCTTAATAGGTTTAGAGTGGAGATGAAAAATGCCTATTGTTCGTAAAATGAAAGAAGCTAAAGATTATTCATACAAGTTTTTCTAAATTTGATGTCATTGATAACAAGTCATAATTAATTCATATTATTTGAAGCCATGCACATATATATTCCTGATGAGTAGTAATGTTTTTTCAGAGCTACTACTTATTTCAAGTTTAATTAGCGGAGCTGATCACTTTCACTACTAGAAAAAAATCTTAGTGTTGATTATAAATACAATAAAAAAGAAAAAACCATGAACAAGGCGCGCCGGGAATCAGTTAACACATTTCAACTATGGCCAGCTATTACCTTAACAAATTGATAAGTAAGCAAGCACGCAGTATCTAAGTTTGACTGATTTTAATCAAACGGAACACAAATGTTAAAGTCAAGATAAATATTGAAAATGTGCATATTGAGAAGCAAAATGCAAATGCCAAACTCAATGAAACTAAAATGTTAACAACTTGGGGTCAGGTTGAGAGGTAGACAGGGCTACACGAAAAATGCATAAAGAGTAGTTTCACATGTGTGGGTAATATGAGGGAGCGAGGGCTATTAATTGTTTTGGTTTAATGAGAGTTCCTGGAAGGTGGATTATGGTATGAAAGGCACACATAACCATCTCAAACACTATGAAGTTGGCACTAGTGAGACTAAATTCGAAATGGAGAGCTTCGATCATCTCACTAGATGTGTCTTGATTCGGACCAATTAAGTATAAATGTAAAACTTAATCTTTATCTATGATTTCAGTCCCTTCTTTTTCTATATCAATGTCTTTATTCTAGTGAACAACTGATTGTAGAAGTAGAGTTTAAAACCCCAGACCTTAAACCATGAAAACAAGTCAAGCTGACTATCAAAATCCCAGTATGAATGGCCGAATACATGAAACTTTCCAACCGTGCAGCACATGGTTGCATTAGATAAACAAGAACAATAATTGAGAAACCCCAACCTTCTGCTTCCATCTTCTTTTCGAGTTTTATTGTCACGTGAACCTCACAAGCTCATATGAAAGGACCACCACTGTTCACGTATACACAGACTATCATGAAATCTAATGCTCTCGATCCTGTTGTTAATGAAACCAAAGTCAAGCAATTAGGATTTGATATTGAACAAGATTAATTAAGTATATTTGGATTGACTGCACGTTACAATGCATATTTGAAACAGTTGGGTTGAGACAATATTAATAATAACATTATTTATTTAAATAGAAATTTATTATTGTAATATTTAGTCTCTTATTCTTATTCCGCCTGTTTCATGAGACCTTTCCCCGCACGTCCACTCCAATCTAGTACTATAACCTAACTAGCAAGGCTGGTAATTAAACCTAAAGCATACTATTCATATCAACAACCCTATCTTTCTTTTGCTGTCTCCTCTCAGTATCTTTGCATATATTTTAACTATATGGGATCACATGAACATTGCCTGGATATAAAGTTGTAAATCACATCAATCGGCTTTTTGATCCCTCCAGTGCATAAACAAGTTGATTCGTTCCATGACAAATCTACTTTTTGAGGTGGTGTACATATATGACATTTTATCTAATTTTTTTTTTGAGTTAGGGCCCTCTCATGACCGTAGTCCTTAAGTCAATGAAGCCTGTCATCCATCTTATTGCAATATTGGAGAAAATATATTAAGTAAGAATTTTTTTTGAATATTTGGGTAGTTTTTGGTATGTATACATTTTCATATAAAATAATATTTTATCCAAATAAATCAAAATACACCTAATTGTGAATACTAGTATATTTTAGAACATTTTTAGGAGTCCAATTGCTGTAACTATAGGCATAATCTTTTCTACAAGTAGCTCAGGCAACTGGTTTCAATGAAGGCAAATCTAGCAAAACATTTTACTTCTGTCATTCAATAATTATGACAGGAAATTGTGCAAGTATTATCAGACATGAGATGACTATGTGCTTTGAGACATGGGACCGATCGACACATATGATTGCCATGATCATCGGTTAATAAGAGAATGGATGATGCGAACAAGATTGATGGAGAGTATCAAAAGGCAAACATATTACACATTGATTAATTTATAAAACACATGATGGGTTCTACTAGTCATTTTTTTCTGTGAGTAAGAATTTGTGCACCACATGTCTCTCTTTTGTTTATATTTATTATTTTCGTATTTTAGTTAACAATGAATTTTAAAAAATGATTTGTGACATCAATATATTTTCAATAAAGGTGCTTAAAATATAAATATAGTAGAGATTATGCTACAATTAGGCTGACATTTAATTTGAGATTCTCGACAACAAAACTAGATCAAGCCATAAATATAGCCGGAAAGGCATGAAACACCTACTTCTACTACCCATTTTTAAAAAGTGAGGTAAGGGATGAAGTATGCTTTAAAAAGCAGCTTTGTTAAGCAATTCAACCAATCAAAATATCCAGTTCTCGTAGTTAACTTGGAAGTCAAGCCTTCTATGCGATCCTACTCCTTCCAAACCTAATATTTTATGATTAAGTTTCCCTTTCTTAGTAGAGCAACTTCATACTGATTATAGTCATAATCAAAACTCTAGTTACATGCATGATATCACCATAGTTAATTAGTTTAGAACAACTAGTGTTCATTTCAATAATATGATTCTCTAATCGGCCCGGATGGCTTGGGAAAAAACAATATATCACTGTAGTAAATTAAATTTTAGATGCATAGATGATTGTAGATGATTCACAATCAGAATGCAATGGTATCACGTAACAGGCCGTTAATTTTTTTGATTGGATGACTGGATCAAGTTTGGTATGCAAGTGCTGAAGTAGTCTATAATATTTAAAATATATATAAGCCTATAAGTTAGTTGCTTCTTACACTAGTTCGGGTGTTAATTCTTTTTATTGAAATTACATTTTTGAGGGTCATGGTATTTTTGCCAGAAATCTAAATATACTTAGCACTTAGAATTTAATTCAAGTTAATTAAACATATAACTTTTAGCAACCAGTTAGAAAATTAGTCTCTTAAATAGAGTTTTCACATTTAACTTATAAAAGTGTAGAGGTTCAATTTGACTACTAAACAAGTTGATTACTATCGATAATTATTAGTGTTCTGTGATCGTGCTCATCTGGGTGACTGGGTCTTTATTACACCATACCAACATCAACATTTATATCTACTTAACCTTTGTCTCCTTGCCTCTCCTAAATGATGAGACTAACATTACCAAAAGGACCAAACATTCTCATGGTCTTAGATGCTCCACAATCACACACATTTATCATCTATGTGTGCATTAACTTTGCTGTATTCCCATTCTTGGTTTATTCAAAAGGTATCCAATTGTATACATGCTTTAATCCATTATCTACTTGCATGACCTCAAAGCAATGACCAAGCTTGATAAAAGGGAGAGTAATGATAAGGTTTTGAAAGAACAGTACTCACATCAACAGACATATTGTATCACCAGTTCACAGAATCATACATTCTTACTATAATAATGTGACACATGTACCATGATATCTCCAGATTACAATCTCACTATCATACATGTCTGATTCTTAATTATTATAAAAAACACATTGATATACACAAAAACTTGACAAACACCAGTTGGAACACAAATTGAGGAATCGATATTCATATGAATGGTGGTGGTAGAGATAACTAGTGATGGAAAAAGATCCATAAAGCTTTTGTCCAAACATAATGCATCTACAAAAATGTGGTCCTAACTGAAAAATAAAAAGACTCAAAAAATTATTAATGGATGTATTGATATATAAATATGGTGGTCCACGTGGCATGGCCGGCAAGGGGTGGCCAAGGCCACGAGGTAGGAGAAGTGGTCCATTTTAATCATAACTTACAGGTGCCAACCGAAGATAGAGGACAGGCTGTGATTTTTGTAAAAGACTTGATTGTGGGTTGGAGCATTTTGTACCTTTTGTTTTTCCTCTAAACCCTAATCTTTCATGTATTTTTCCACTAGCTCATTATTATTTTTTATAGAATACATACATTTTTGATACGAATTCCTAATGTAGAGGAAAAAATAGTACAAAAATGGTCATTTGAGAAAGTCTAAGACTGAGTGTTGATTGAGTGATAGCAAAGTCTATTTTACTAAAACACAAAATTAAAAACATGTTTTAATTTTGAAAGACTATCAATTTCTAACTTCATTATCTCAAATGTATGGTGTATGAAACTTATGAAAATAATAAAAAAATATAAATACTTGCAGAAATAAAAACAAATAATATCGTAGACCCACTATTTGACCAGTGCTCTGGGCTCGGCCACGAAATGGGTTGGTTAAAAAGATTGATGGGCTTCGGCCCAAACACTCTCTCAACTACGTCCTGACTAGCAGCAGCTGGTTTTTACATCTTTTGGGCCTCGATGATGCTTCCCTTGTTTTCTATTTTCTTTTTTGAAAAAAAAGAGTTTTAAATTATAATATAGGATTTCTAATCGAATAAATAAATAAATTGCAATATATGTGAATGGGGGAGTGAAGACTAGGATAAAATTCATGTATTTGTTCAAAATATAAGTTAAAATGAACCGTTGATTTCAATTAATTCACGATCAACTGCCTTTCCAAATTCAACGTCTAACTGAAGCTACTAAATTCGAGTTCTTATCAAAAATATTTAGTACCTTAATCAAAATCAAGATGATATAATGTTGAGTGGTAGACATGAGTCTAACTAAACTATTTTGCTAATAAAAATTACGTATTCCTATAGTTCACATTCACTGTTTAATAATTTTGATGATGTAGAGTTTCGAGTGTATAATTTTATATCTTCTCAACTTAAAATTAATTATAAATTTCCAAAATTTAATCATAAATTTCATAGAAATTGAATTTGAGGGTAAAACAATGGTCGGCATATTTTCCTATTTACTGTTAATTAGTCTAAATCATATGCAGAAGCTAGCCTTGTATGCTTATGTATTTTCTCGACCCGAGTCATAATAATTAATAAATGCAACCAAGTCAAGAGGCAGGTGGAGCAACCACCATGAATTTAGACATAAAATTATATTAAAAAACACTATTTAGCATGCATCCAAATGAGTAAATATGTTAACAACACTATTCTCAGTTGTCACATACAACCAAACCAATTAGCTAGTGAATTCCTTAAAAAAACAAATAAAGAAAAGTCATATTTTAGAAAATTGGATTAAATTGGTGACTTATCATTGATGATAATGTCCATATTTTAATCTTCAATATATTTTTGTATTACTTACTTGAACACGATACTCACATTTGTTTATAGTTTTGATTCGAGGTTGTTCATGTTGCTTGCTATGTTGGTGAATGGTGATGCCATTTCTCTCAATTTAAAAGGGAGTTGAATTGCATTTTATTCAATTAGTTCAGCATTTAACTGATCCTTTTTAATTAGATACTTGATTTTAGTTGTTCTGATATTTTGAGCTCAAAATATATTATATGTGTCAAGTAATTCAAATGAATGATTGCCTAAAAACTTAAAACGACATTGCTTAATGAGTAGCAGTCTAACAATCAGTTATCCAATCTCTATAATTTCGGGTCACAAAGATCTTCAAGTTATATAATTTTCTTTAGGAATTAAGTTCAGTTTTTTTAAATCTCTTTTGTTTACTTTTAAAATTAAAATCATCTCAAACTCCAAAGAAAACAATTTTCATTAATTGAAAACAAAAAACACAGGCTCAAAAACCTCAAATCATCTCACAACTCTTCATCATCAATTTCTCCAAGAACCTCAAACCTTCAAATTCCACAACCTGGAAAAATCAGTATGCCACGCCAAACACATGTCTCCTTCTGACTCATCCAAATCTCCTCAATTTCGTCCGATGTTTGATAATCTCTAATACCCAATTCAGCTTCCGAATCCCTCTTTTATCAACCCCCTTACAAAAATCGATCATCACATACCCTAAAAGCAGTAATGTCAAATTAAAGATTGCACCTTTGTCACCATCCCCTCTCCCTTTTCGACTTGCTTATTTTTCAAGTCTGGTCGGCTCTCCAGTTGAGAGCCTTTTAGTCTCATCTGGGTTTGCGCCATTGAATATTTCAGGTTAGTTTTTCATTATTCTGGGATTTTGTTTGATTTGTTGGTTCAAAGATTTCACCTTTTAGGTAAAAACGCAAATTTAGATGATAAAAATTGTCTTTTTTGGGAAGTATTTACTGCTTGGTTTGTGGGTGTTTAGGTGATTGTAGTTATGTTGGAGCTTATTGAGTAATTAATCTGGACTTGCCTCATTTTGTATTTTTCTGGTTTTGGGAGTAGTTTTGGTGTTGGGGGTTTGTGGCTGTTTAGTTGTTTCCGTGTTGATGCCTGAAGGAGGAGCTACTGACCTAAAGGTCGAATTTTTATTATGAATAGGCCTGATGTTTGATTTTTATTTACTTTTCCATTACCAAATAACGAACGTAGAGATATATGCTGAGAGTTTCGATTCTCGAATTTGTGATGATATATTAAAGGGAGGATTTTGTCATCGGGCTGTCCGTGTTGAAATATTAAAGATGCTTTGTTTGGACTTGGCTACATGAGTGAAATTTGCAGTTGAGAGTGGATTGAGTTTATTAAGCAATGGGGTGGCTGACCAAGCTCCTGAAAGGCTCGGGCCATAGTCATAAAATATCCGAAGGACATTGTGGTCATGGGAGGTACAATCATAATACATCAGCCGAAGAGACAACAACTTCAACGGTAAGAAAGTATTTTTGAATTGTAGTTGTAGAGGTGTTTCTGTCTTTGAATTTAACATTTGGGTATTAATTGGTTTGAACCTTATATGCTTTCTGATGAAGGATGCTTGGTCAGATATTGAGCGCGAAGAGATTGACCGTGCTATTGCACTATCGTTAGCAGAAGAGGAAGAAAAGAGTGCATTGGCTCACGCAGACTCAGAGTCGGACGACGATCAATTGGCCCTTGTCCCCACCCATCCACACTCCGATGAAGACCACAAAGGGAAAAAAGTAATGGGTATGTAAATGTAATGTGTATTGAGATGCCAACTTCAAGCTACAATGAGTAACCGTCATCCCCGTGGCTTAACTTTTTTCTTAGCAGATAACGGATCATATCTTGAAGAAGACGAGCAGCTTGCTAAAGCCCTTCAGGAAAGTTTAAATGTCGAGTCTCCTCCTCGGCTTGATAATGGAAGATTCTTCCCACATTTTCCTTTCGTATTCCCTACAGGATACAGGTACTCCATTAACCTTCATTCCAATTTCAAGCACTCGAATTCGTATCTATACATATATACACTCTGCGTTTTATGGAATCTTTATGTCGATGAATAAACTGATGTTTAGAATTAAAAAAAGGGAACGGAAGCGTTTATTTACTGGTCATAAATGATTATAACATATTTATGTGTTTTGCAAGTAATTCTGATTTGAATTAGAGGTATTTTGAGTAAGCTGTAACTCCATTAAATCTTATGTATGTGTTGTGGGGCAAAAGTTGGCATGAAGTTAAGCTCTATCTCAGAATTAGGTTAAGCAATTTCAGCACAAGGGCATCGAATTCAGTTATTAGAAACTAACAAATTCTTCCATTGAATAATAAAGTCGACATCTTATATTATGCATCCTCACAGAACGTGTGCGGGTTGTAACACTGAGATTGGTCATGGCCGGTATCTGAGTTGCATGAATGCGTTTTGGCATCCAGATTGTTTCCGATGTCATGCTTGCAACCTGCCTATTTCAGATTATGAGGTAAGACCTGAATTTCTAAATTTCTTATTTAGCTGTGGTTTCATCATTACCTTCGAAAAGTCCAAAATATCAATTTCTTTTGTTACAGTATTCTGTCTCAGCCAACCGTCCATATCATAAAGCCTGTTATAAAGAGCAAAACCACCCAAAGTGCGATGTTTGCAAGAACTTCGTAAGTTTCAATTATTTTGTTCCGAGTTGAATCAGTAAATAAGCGCCACTGTTAACTAAAAATTGCCAACAAAATAGTATTTTGTTCTGATTTTCAGATCCCAACAAATATGGCTGGGCTCATTGAGTACAGAGCACACCCGTTTTGGATGCAAAAATATTGCCCCTCTCATGAACGTGACGAAACCCCTCGGTGTTGTAGTTGCGAAAGAATGGAGGTGATTTTTTTGTACTGGTCAGTTGTGAATTCGAATGAAACCCAATAAATGATGATAAACATTTGGCAATTTGGCAGGCCAGAGAAACCCAGTATTTTTCGCTAGGTGATGGCCGCAAGTTATGCCTCGAGTGTTTGGATTCTGCAGTCATGGACACTCACGAATGCCAGCCACTTTACCTTGAGATACAAGAATTTTATGAAGGTTTGAACATGAAAGTCGAGCAGCAAGTCCCATTACTCTTAGTCGAGAAGCAGGCACTGAATGAGGCTATGGAGGGAGAAAAACATGTAACAAACTTGCAACTTCCTCAACAACATTTCTGTCAACTAAATATGTTCTTTTTAATTTTATACTTTTGATGCACAGAATCATCACATGCCCGAAACTCGAGGACTGTGTCTATCTGAAGAACACATTGTCAGCACTGTAAGATTTAAGAAATCCTGCGCTATTATGTATCGGTAGTCACTAATAGTGTATCTTTATATACTTACAAAATCTACGTGACAGATATCAAAGCGTCCCCGGATAGGGGAAGGTTACCGGATCACAAACATGTTCACAGAGCCTTACAAGTTAGTTCGTCATTGTGAAGTTACTGCAATACTAATTTTGTACGGCCTTCCTAGGTAAAAAAGTTATTTCTCTCAGTCAGATTTTGCGCTGGGATGCACATATTTATATATAACAAAAAAAGAAATATTTTTGACTGATACAGATTGTTGACGGGAACAATACTTGCTCACGAAATGATGCACGCGTGGCTGAGGCTGAAAGGTTCAGTTTTCTCATTGTAGTAGCTTTTTTTTAATATTTATTTATCGACCTCAAAATTTTCTGCATTAATTGTGACTACATTTTCCATTTTGTTAACAAAAATATTCGTAAACAGTTTCTTGCACTGTTTCGGAAAGGATGTAATGTGCAATGAATTTATTTCAACAGGTTATCCGACTATGAGTCCTGATGTGGAGGAAGGCATATGCCAAGTCCTAGCACACATGTGGTTAGAGTCTGAGATATACGCAGGCTCAGCATCTAGCACCAATGCCGCATCCTCCTCATCTTCTATGCCTCCTGCACCTTCAAAAAAAGGTCTGCGATCACAATGTGAGACAAAACTCGGTGATTTCTTCAAACACCAAATCGAGACAGATGCTTCTCCTGCATATGGAGAGGGGTTCCGCGTGGGAAACCAGGCTGTTTTAAAATACGGCCTTAAACCTACACTAGATCATATGCTGATGACAGGGAGTTTTCCAATATAGATTCAAAAGAGTGGATGCAGCTTATTAAAACAAGTTGCTGATTTATTGTGTTGGGCATTGGATGTTATTATTATTTTCATGTGTCACTTTTTTCTGAACACAGGAAACTCTTATACACACTTGTTTATACAAAACACATGTCTTGCTCTTTTACTTATTTATCTAAACTAAGATAAAATCCTGAGATGTTAAAAAGTGCACCTTCAAGGAAGCTGCTGGTTTTTGTAATGCGGTCTGTTTCAGTTACCATGTGTGTTTGGATCCAGAAAATACGTGTCGGGAAATCACATGTGAGTTCCCAAAAGATGGGGATCGATGTGTCTGGTGACATGCCAACGTACCATGTAAAAATGAGTATGAAAGAGATGTTTCACCTCATTTATTAGCTGGAAGAAATGTCACAATAATGTCTCCTTCAAAAGAATGAATCTTCCACTATTTACCTAAACATTTTAACCTTTACATTTCTAGACAAATAAATTCATCGCAAATAAATAAGCAAGAAAGCCATACCCAATTCTTAAATGACTTGGATGATTAATACACATTCTTAATTCCTTAGTCCCTCAAGGTACAATTGGTTCCTTTTCCACAAGTTGACCTTTACAACTTATGTCATTGATGATCTATGTAAAGTAGATATTCATATCTTGATATTTAAGTTTGCTTAATCGATAACCCAAAGAGATGGTAGGCTAAGCCGTCATCATTTGGCGAAATTCTTGAAAATCAAGAACTCCATCTCGATTGGCATCAAAGACACTGATCATGGCAGCACACTCATTGAAAGTCCTCGAATCTCCAATTTGTTGGAGCATTCTTTGAAGCCCTTTAGGTGTGATACAACCACTCCCTTTCTCAAGCTCAAACATTTCAAAAGCCATCTTCAGCTCATTTTCACCATCACCTTCCTTTCTCATCACATTTAAAAAATCTTGAAAATCCAACATTCCATCCCCATCAGTATCCAACTCATTTATAATCTCCTTAGCCTCTTTGCACGACATGTACTCTCCAACGGACGCAAAATACTCCATAAGCTCATCAGCAGACACCTTTCCATCCCCATCTCGATCAAAGTATCGAAAAACATCTCTCATCTTATCAAAACCATCTCCATTTTTAGTACTACTGGATGATGGACACCTTTAGGGGTGGATGGAGGACTTGAAGTCCTGGATGAGCTTGGGGAGGACTTAATCCTTCCTCCTAGGGTTACTATGTTGGTACCAACACTCGAAAGCCAGCTCGAAGATCTTGATAAAACCCTATCAAGTGCCATTGTTTTTAGTATATGACTATCTAACACTTAACCAAATATGCAAATGCTAGATAGGTTACTGAGAGCTGAGATGATGGCTTGTGGAGATAGAAGAACACTGATCAAGGGTTTTATATAGAAACGAATATGAAAATAGGTAACGCAACTTGTAGGGTATGGTATCAATGCATCATGGGTCCATAATGGACAGAACCAAAAATTTATCAAATCTCACTATCATGATAAATTACAAGTCAGACTCATTTTAGATGGGATAGTAGCATCAGAGGAAGCTGCTAGGAAGAAGAGTAGCAGTAAAAGAAGACATTAAGATGATGTTATAGGTGTACAACACTAGCTTGAATCCTTTTTCTAGTGGACGGAAATTGCATGGTAGCTTCCTCTTGGGTCCCTTCTCTCTACAATGTCGTCTATTAATGGATTTGATGCCTTGTCATTCCATCTCATTTCCCAATAAGTGACCTAATCGTATTCTTATTGAACCTTAAGTCATATGATTATTAAAGTTAGATTAATACACGTTGCCATGTTTTTGTATCATCCACACATCTGTACGTTGGCATGTTTCATTAATCGTTTGGTTTACAAAATGGGACTACTATTGTGTCTTGTTCGGTTTGAAATGAATGGCTTTATGTGCATTGTTCGTGGTTTGTTCCAACCCTAATCTAATATTTGGTTGGAATTATTGTATTTAAAATATAAATTATTTAAAGTGAGTTTTGAGAACATTAGAAATATTATTTTGATGTAAAACATTGACACAGGACTTTCAAAGGTTTATTTATAGTTAATGGAAAGAGTAAATTCAAGAAGCATATCTAAATAAATGTAATGTTGTGGGACACGATCTCGATCGCTGGTTACTAATAATCCAACAGATGAAATTTAATTTTTAAATAAATCGTCAAACTCAACTGCTAGAATTTTTTGCAAATTCAACCGTCAAATTTATTAAAATTCAACTTTAATCTCAATCGTCTGATTATCAAAATCAACAATTAAGATTAAATCCTACAGTCTCATAAAAACTTAACGTAGCTCTTAAATTTACCTTAATCGAAACGTTATGTATAATAATAAAATATTGTAAATATTTTTACAGGATAATGGGCCAATTTTAGTTCGAGCTTCAAGTTCTACTGGGCTCCATATCTGAACAAAGCCCAACCCAATAAGGCTGGACGACGAGTAAGGTTTCAACATCTCGCACGTACGTCGCCGCTCGAACGCTCGTCGCCAGTTTAAGTTCGATCGGCGTCGTCGTTGTCGACCTTTCCCGCCAATAACACTGCTTGTCATCTAAAAAAGATCCGATTCTGCAGGCATTCATGCGTTGTTTGATCCTCCGTTGATATATCCTCAGGTTGTTGCGATGAATTTGTGGTCCGAGAAATTGCATCCACCAGGTGTTTGTAAAAATGACTGAACGAAGTTGAAGATATTAGTTCATGTTTTGGTATATGTAACCTTTATGTGAAGTTTCAGTGATAAGGAGTATGTTGCTGCATATTCGGTTTCTTAGAGGTGTTTTGCCAGTCTCGCACAGGGAATTGGTTACTTCCGTGTTTGTTTCTAAGGGAACACTCATGCTATTTTACTCTCGCAATCTCCAAACATGTAATTTTCCTCAGCAGCAGAGTTTAGTTACGAAGGTATATCTCGTGACACTCTGCTACAAAGACTTGAAATTGTGTTAAAAGATCATCAAGTTGGGAATGCTTGGAAAGTGTTTAACGATTACAGGAAGTTGTATGGCTATCCTGAGCAGTCGGTTGTTGGTAAGATGGTAACTGAAATGTCTTATTCGGCGGAGTCACGATGGCTTCGGATGGCTTATGACTTGGTTTCTGGTATTATGAGAAAAAAATCGTACTTGCTCAAGCAAGATGTCTTAGCCAAGTTATCTATGTCATTAGCTAGAGCACAGTTGCCTATTCATGCCACCACATTCTGAGATTATTGCATGAAAAAGGTCATTGTCGAATGTATTGAGTTTGGTTGTTTTACATCTGGTGAAGACCGAGGAGGGTACTGTTCTGGCGTCCAATTTATTGGTTGAAATTTGCAACTGCTGTGGACAGGTTGCCGATGATGCTGCGGGATCCAATACAGAGTGGAAACCTGATACATACATTTTTAACCTTGTTCTTAATGCATGTGTTCGGTTTGAGTCCTACTTAAAGGGCAAAAGCTTATAGAGGTAATGGCACGAAGGGGAGTTATCGCAGATGCACATTCTTGGTCATCATTGCCAGAATACATGAGATGAGTGGTCAAAGAGATGAACTGCTGAAATTTAAAGATCAGATTAATCCTGTTCCTGTGTCTCTACTTCACCATTATCGACATTTTTATGATAGTCTTCTAAGTTTGCATTTCAAGTACGGTGATCTTGATGCTGCTTCTAAACTTGCCATTGAGATCTATAAACAGCCTGAGGATTTACCTATTACAAATGTGAAGAAGGGACCTCAAAAGACCCGCCTTATTCCAATAGTATCCCATAACCTGAAATCAGGGTTAAAGCTTCAAGTCCTCTCTGAAATGTTACCAAAGGATACAGTTTTAAAACTGACAACTGGACATCAACTTATCAGTTACAGGAATGGGACACTAGTCCTCAGCAACAAAGCAATAGCTAAGCTAATCCACGGGTACAAGAAGGCTGGACGAGTCAATGAATTATCTGGGGTGGTCACTAGAATGCATACAGAATTGAGTTCATCAGAGGAAGCAAGTTTTTGCTCAGATGTCTTCAATGCATGTGTCTTTTCAGGATGGCTAGAAGCAGCCCATGATATCATTGATGATATGAAATTGGCCGGAACTCCCTTGCCTATTGAATCATACAAGTCACTCATGTCAGCTTATTATAAAAGGAAGATGGTTAGAGAGGCATCGGGTTTGATACAGCAAATGAGGAAAGCTTTCCACTGTGACTCAACCAATGAGCAACTTTCTCAGAATGTTTAACTGATGATAATAGCCGATCAGAATTGGGCGAGTCATTGGTCAGGGAGACACTGCAGGAAAAGGATAGCCTTTCTGCATTTTACAAGTTCAATTCATCAATATCTTTTTTCTGCAAGGCAAAAATGATGGAAGATGCAATTCAGTCATATAGGAGAATGCGAGCTATCAATATGCAACCCACAGTTCAAACATTCGCAAGTCTCTTACAGGGGTATGCTTCCATAGGAATGTATCGTGAAATGACAATTGTATGGGGTGACATCAAAAGGAGTTTAGAAGGTGATAATCTACTTCCAAACCGGGATCTATTTGAGTTTTTGTTATCGAGCTTCATTTATGGAGGATATTTTGAGCGGGTGATGGACATCATCTGTTGCATGAAAAAGCATAACATGTTCATAGACAGACAGTTGCACAAGCATGAGTTTCTAAAGCTCCACAAAGATCTTTACAAAAATCTGAAGGCGCCAATGGCAAGAACTGAGGCTCAACGCAAAAGGCTACATTTTGTACAAGAGTTTAAAAAATGGGCGAGCATCAACTAAAGATCAGTCATATCACCGAGCTCCTTATTAACGCCCTAAATCCTATAATCTCATTTGATTTAATATAAGCCGATTAGAGGGTTCTTAGAAGATCAAACCTGGTAACTGGCAAATGCTTGAGTTTGATAGGGACGAGGCTATAAAGTGCTGATTATATATTGATTTCTGGTCCTTTGATGACATGGCTGGTTGTGAAATTCCGGAGCTGGCAGATACTCTTAGTCTTAGTCTTTGTAGCCCCGCATTTATCAACCTCTTGGTATTTGAAGATTGCAACCTGCACTGCACCCTCTGACCGGATCTGCAAGATAAAAAACTGGCCATATGCAAACTTCCAAAAGGTACTCAAAGATCGATTCAACGTATTATTTTCTTGTCAGGAGTTGTATATATTTGTCTGTTTTATTTATCCATCTAAAAGTTTGTCGTTTCTTATCTAATTTGAACCTGCATAACCAATAGGTTGTTACATGGTTAAGCATCTGCGTATTTCGTGGCACAACTTATCATTTCTGTATCCTCAGTAATTCCTCATAACCAGTGAAAGAATATTCTGTATAATTTGAGCAATAATGAGGAAACGGTGGCTCAACAACTAATAGTTATTTTTGTGTGAATGAATTAGCCACAGGGGAGGGTGACATGCAGCGTGAATACTGTGATTTATTATGCTTAGAAAATCTGTTATCTGTTTTATACTTTTATAGTTCTCTCAAGATTTTGCATGCTTTTTTGCTAAAGGGATCAATTGTATCTTAGGCAAAGTTCGATGTTTCCTTCATTTAAGGCCTATTTGATACTGCTGTTCCCACTTAGTTTTTCTTATATTATGCAGTTACAAAATGATATTGAAGAATGAAGACAACCTTGAATTAACTCTTGCGGTATTCTTGAATGTCCATAATGATGGTCAGCATTCAGGTAACCTCTTAACTCTTGAGTTTTTCTCACTATATGTATCTT